>ML409560.1:26186-87002 GCA_005239525.1 Nicotiana knightiana | reverse complement strand
ATATATATATATATATATATATATATATATATGTATGTATGTATGTATGTATGTATGTATATGGGATATGGGAAAAAGGTTACGACGTTATATACACACCACCACCTGATCAGTTGGTATATGTTGATGATGTTGCCCCCAGTAGCCGAGACGATATGATGGGATGCCCCCAGAGGCTTGATGATGTATGTACACTTATACCTATGCATGACACGACATTTATATGCACATGCATGACATTATAAATGTTTCAAAATTTACAAAGTTATCCAGTCTTATAGATGGATTTCTTTATTCCTTATTCCATCTATGTCTTTTATGTACGGACTTTCATGCCTTACATACTCAGTACATTATTCGTACGGACGCCCTATTTCCCGGGGCCTACGTTTCATGCCTGCAGGTGTAGGTAGGCAAGCCGACAGTCCCCCTTCTTAGGATCCTTCATCAACGAGAGTTCGCGTGCTCCACTTGATTCGGAGCTGCTTTTGATTTTGGTACGATATGCTTGTATATATATATATATATATATGGGTATGATGTGGCTCAGTCCCGTCTTTGTACAGTTGTATTTCTATTAGAGGTCTGTAGACAGTTATGTATAGTTGGATAATATGTGGCCTCGTCGGCTTCAGTTTTGAGTATATAGTTGTCTATAGCAGCCTTCCCGGCTCGCCCACTGTATTCTGCATGTATATGTACACATGTCTTTTGGATAGATTTCCCTCATATATGTTACTCACGTTTATATCTTAGACGCATGCTTAAGTATGTTCGACATGTAGGATTCGGGCACCCATTGCGGCTCATCGGTTTGGGTCATGACAGTAAATTATTTGTTGGGCCAGGAAGGGGGCCATATGTGTTGTTGGACTTGGTCACAGGATTCAAGGGCACTCTAGTTGTTTTCTTGTGATCCTGTGGTTTGGGCCTGCTGTTGAAGGCCTGGGATATCCCCCGGTTACTTTGTATTGGGTCAGTGATTGCCTTAGTGGGCTTGTACTTGTTTAGTCTATAGTTTGACATCATTAAGTATGTATTATTTCATTATGGACCTGTAATGATTTGTAAACTGAATGATGGAGAGATTAATAAAAGGGGGCTGGTGTATTCTAATGCTTGCATAAAAGGGTAGAAAATATGCCTATAGGGTCTATGTGCTCTATTTTTTATTTCGTTCAGCATGCCTTATATGTATTCAGTGTGTTGCACACCAATAGAAACTATGCCTATAGGAATCACACACACAATTCACTTAACTTGTCAAACATGTTGACTCCAGTAATTGCTACGCTTGTTTCCATGTGCTCTACTAAACGCTTTAGGTAGCATGCCTATATGATACAATAACACATATTTGCTAATGTCATAGGGTTTCAATTAATCAATCAATCAACTACTTCTACTACTCTTAGCACGTTGATCCTTTAGATATCATAACTAATCGATTACTTTGTTATTTCATCACAGTGCCACTTAGACAACACATCTATAGGGATAAATTATATAAAATAAATTTTAGTTATTAACTACTAGAAATCCTGCCAAACAGTTTGTATAATAAGAATTGGTAATTCAGAGTTATGGGATCGCTTCGCTGCCTCATTACGCAAATAACTAGAGATCGTGCCTATAGGTTTGTAATACCTTTAATCTGCAAAATCTGTTAGCCTAAATGTTGCCACGCTGCTTGTACACTGTTGGAAATCAGATCGCCTAGAAATTATGCTTAGAACTTAATGGCTATAATACGTCTTAACTTATGACCCCACCTTTTCACTTACATGCTTGCTAAAGGATTGAGTCACTAAATATAGACCAATGCAATTATAATCCTTAGTAACCTTTAAATCTCTACCAATTACTCATATAGTTTTTTTTTCCTTACGCTGGTTTATGCTATAATAGGACTTTCAACTTTCATATCCTTCTTTATATGCTCGCCTAGTTTGATTATATAATCCACATAGTTTAAAATTCGTCCGGGACCCACAGTTGTGGACCTTGAAGAGTGTCTAACACCTTCTCTTTGAGGTAATTTGAGCCCTTACTATATCTTTGGTTGCATTGACCAGTTAAACAGAGTTATTTGCAAATAGGTGCCCTAACTCACCTCAATAATTGTTTAGTGACGACTCTTATCTCTTAACACCCATCTAAAAGAGTTATCACATGTCGAAGCCTGCATTTGCGAGAAAACGGGGTGCGAAAACTGGCACACATAGTCCTTTAAGCTTAACTCTGCTCACAGTGCTTTCTTTAGGGCAGCGTCTTCCTGAATGAACTTTAAAGATTATTGTTGTCCATTCTATTATTGTCAGAACGTATCTCGAAAATTCTCATGATGCCGACTATTATCAAATCTTTTGATCCCTAATTCATGTTCAATTTATCTTGTTCTCTAGCCCATATTTATATATACTACTCTGGGGTCTAACTTAGCCTTCTAGTAATGACGGTTAGGACACCAACTCATTTCTTGAAAGTAACTCAGAATGCTTATATTTTTCTGTCTGAATTGTAAATACTGATAATCTTCACTATCTGGGTACCTCGTACCCTTCTTCACTTTGCTTCTTATACTTGTTGAAACTTTTATCTAGCTTCTGATTGTCTTATTGATTTTTACCATACGAGTAGATAGATATTCATGCCTTAGGGCTCCTTATCAAGAAGCTTACACATCTTATTACACACATGATTTGCTGAATACCTACATTTACTCATCACAAGCATGATGCAAAATCGAGTTCCTCTGACTCACCTCTTCGACAACCACATTCAATCTCTTACCAACTATCTTTCTTGATGTAGGGATCGCTATATTACGAATAAAATAGAATTTAGGAGTTTGAATTCTTACAACTAAGCTCTACCTCACGATCTAAAGTAAGAAGATAGAGTGACAATCTTAAATGTCATGTAGCCTCCTGCTTATAAGTGTGGTGCACAACACACCCATAAACAAGACTCTACTAGACAAGACTTGTAGACTCCCTAAGACAGAATTGCTGTGATACCAACTTTTTCATGATCCAAACCAAAGGACCGTGATGGGCACCCGGTGCCTTACTAAATCTAGTACCAACATAATGTATATTTTTTATCATACTATCGTGCATAAATTATCCGGAAAGACCGTCATGAGATAAGCAGAATAAAACATAATGTAATACTCGACATAGGATGACCCAACATGATATACAAACTCATACATGTGACATACGGGCCTATCAGGCCAAAATGATCATTTGGTAAACTCAAAACATAGGCCAACAAGGCCATACAAGTGTCCATATACATGACATCTGTATACAAGCCTCTAAGAGTACATAAACATCCTAAAGGCCGATACAGGGCCCCTCCATACCAATCAATACATGTCCAAAGCATACTGACCAAATAAGCAACTCCGGAGTAAGTGAAATGCACCAACACCTTCCGTTGAGCTGATAACCTACTAGAAAGGCTGTCAACCTGTCTATCGGGACCTACGGGCATGAAACCCAGCATCCCCAAGCAAAAGGGATGTCTGTCGCGCCCCATTTTCTCGTGAAAGCGGGTTTCAACATGTGACAACTCTTTTAAATATATTAAGAGAAAGAATTTCCACCTAATGATTTTTAAGGTGCGTTAGGGCACCTATTTGCAAATAACTCTGTTTGACTAGTCAACGCCACCAAAGATTAGGTAAGGGCCCAAGTTACCTCAAAGAGGAAGTCTTAGGCACTCTTCGAGGTCCACAACTGTGGTTCCCGCCTGAATTTTACACTATGAGGATTATATGATTAAACTAGGCGAGCATATAAGTAAGGAAAAATATGAAAGTTGAAAGTCCTATTATTACGTAAACCAGTGTAAAAAAAATATTATTAAACTATATGAATATTTGATAAAGGTTTTAATGATCGCAAGGATTACAACTACATCGGTCTATGTTGAATGACTAAATCTTTTTAGCAAGCATATAATGGAAAGTGGGGGTCCAAAGTTTTTTAGCGTAAAGGTTCACCCCGTGCAACATAAATAATACTTTGCAACTTCCTTTAGGTAGGAGTTGCTCATATTATTCAGCGGGCACAGAATATTATCTCCTACTACCCGATTACTATGTTGAAGTTCTTTACTTAAAATCGTTCTAATACAATTCTAAGTTGTACCTTATGCGTGCGCTACCCGTCCCACACCTAGGTTTCAAGAGGATTTGGACCTACTATTTGGTAGTTATAGGATCAACTCAACTGCTAACAATGATAAAACTAGGCGACAATCAAAGCAGATAGGATTGCACATTGTTGGAATAATAGGGGCTCAAGTAACCTTTGCACAGAAGCAGGAAAAGCACGTAGAAGGATTTCTTGTTAGGTTGTATATGGAATTATGACGTTTTGGAATCGTTAAGTCCTATAGGAATGGTTTCTAATTCATTGCGTAATAACTTGGTAAAAATAACCCCAGAATTCTGAATTACAGAGTTGATCTTATAAATATGCGTCTTACGTAGCTGACAGTATCCTATAGACAGGTTTTCTAATGGTTGGCAATTGAAATTGGTTTTATGATACCTTATACCTATAGGCACATCCTCTAAGTATGGTAACATAAAAAAATAGCATGAAGTAGTTGATTATTTGTTAAGACTCTATAGTCATAGTATCTAGGTAAGTAAAGGTATCACATTGTTGCATCCTACAAACATGTTATCTGAGAATGTTGGATAGTAGACATGAAAACAAATGTAGTATTTTGACAAATGAAATGAAGTGTGTACGTGATTCCTGTAAGCATTCCCATTAAAGTCATCATACAGACCCTAAGTCATGTTTTCAACGTCACGACCCGAACCAATGGGCCATGACGAGTGCCCGAATACTACCTGTTGAACACCCCTAAGCATGCGTCTAAGATATAAACATGAATTAAGGGTAGGTCATTAATAACATCTGTCAATAAGTTGTTGAATTACGTGAATAACATACGTGAGGAAAACATGTCCAAAATACATATATATACATATACATGCAGAATACGGTAGGGCGAGCCGACAAGGCTGCTATAGACAACTATAGGTTAGAAACTAGAAGTCGACAATGCCACATACTACAAAACTATACATAACGGTAAACAGACCTCTAATAGAGTGTACAAGTGTATAAAGTATGGGATTGGGCCCCGTACCCATATCTACATATAAATATAGCATACCAAAACTAATAACAGCTCCGGAACAAGTGGACCACACCAACTCTCGCTGATCAAGGATCCTAAAACAGGGACCGTCAGCCTGTCTACCTGCACCTGCGGGTATGAAACAAAGGCCCAAGGAAATAGGGGCGTCAGTACGAATGATGTACCGAGTATGTAAGGAATGAAAATCATTACATACAAGACATAAAATAACCATGGAGTAAAGGAATCCACATGTAAGTCTAAATAGCTCTGTGAATCCTAAAAGATCTATAATATCATTCATGTGCGTATAAATGTCATATCATGCCTAGGTATGTGTGTACATAACTTCATCAAGCCTCTGAGGGCATCCCATCATATCATCTTAGCCTCAGTGGGCAAAATCAACAACGCATACCAACTGATTAGGTGGTGGTGCGTATATAACACCCTAACCTTTCCCATATCCCTATATATAATATATTTGCGTACATAACGATATCTGGTCATGGATAAATGTACATGTATAAATGAATGCAATGTATGCGAAAGTAAGTCGATAAGATTTCTCGAATATCATAAGATCAATCTGCCTTCAATTAATATCATGAGGAAAACTTTACAATTTAAGTATTTTCTGAGACCCATGAATAGACGATATAATAATAGAACATATAGGGGATCAAGAACATAGGCACCCCTAGTACTTCTATGAATATAGTCATTTATGAAAGGTGTGCGTTTGCTCCTTTCATCTATACCATATGGATAATCCAAAAGGAAAGGGGATATCCTTAACATACCTGAGCCGATTCTCTTTACAATCCCTTTAACACATGTCAGTCGCGACAAAAACACGTAATGGCGAGATCCAAATAGGGAACAATCTGTATGATATTCTTGAGAAAGATTGCACCGTATTCCCTTAGAATCGCAAATCCCACACTACTATAGTATTATGAAGTTTCATATGGATTCTTTTTTGAGACTTTATCTGTTGCATAGCAACATACACATCCCACTTAATGATGTAGGAAGATCTATTAAAATTGTGGGTTGTGGGCCCCACTTTCGTGGATTAGTTTTGCCAAAAAATCCCCTAAATATTCCACCTAGTCACATGAACCAGGAGTCACCATTTTGTCTTATAAATTATAATCCCCTTGCTTCCACGTGGGGTGATGTTTTCACCAAAGTTTTATTCCACTAATTTCTAATTAATTTACTAATTTCCCATAAAAGTCAATAATTAACCCCTTACCACATAATTAGGTAATATCCTAATTTACTTAAAATACTTATTACTTTTAATATAATTTATACACCTTAGTATCATTGTCATGTGGTACCTTGTATGGCACTAGTCCATAAACACGGGGTATTATAGCTTGGACTATATTTTATCCCAAATTGACAACATTTAATGAAACTCATTTTTTTTTATTTGTTTACCCTCTAACCTTCACGGCACTTACTTATCACCTGTTATAAATAGTATAAATACTTATAACCTCAAAAAAATAATCTCATTCCCAATCCTATGTCTATTAACTTACGACGAAACTTCAACGTACGAAAACACGAAATGTAACATCCTTCCCCCTTTAGAAACATTCGTCCTCGAATGTTCAACTCCCCGGGATCTATACAATTTTTTGCAGAATAGTACTACTACCAACCCTTCTTGTAGAAAACTCAATAATTCAATTCCACACAGGGCCACAATCATTAATAAGGACAATAGCGTCACATGACCAATGACAATAACTAAAACAAGAATCCATACACGCACCTTAAGGATGTGATGTCTCAATCAGATCCTCCTCTGGAAGAGGAAACAAGTGAAGATACCTAGACTTCATGTCTTCTTCGGCTTCCCAAGTCATTTCTTCCACGTTATTGTTTCTCCAAAGTAATTTCATCGAAGCTATGTCTTTAGTCCTCAACCTCCGAACATGTCTATCTAGTATAGAAATGGGAGTGTCCTCATATTATAACTTATGTGTGGCCTGAATATCGTCAACTGACACGACTCTTGAAGGATCTCCAATAAATTTATGAAGCATAGACACATGAAATACTGGATCAACTGACTCCACGTCAAAAGGCAAGTCTAACCCATATGCTACCTGGCCTACCTTACATGTGATGTTATATGGTCCAATGTACCGAGGGCTAAGTTTTGCTTTATTATCGAACCTCATAGCACCTTTCATCGGTGATATTTTTAGGAATACCCAGTCGTCAACCTGAAACTCCAAGTCTCGTCCTCAATTATCTGCATAAAACTTCTGACGACTTTGATCTGCTAATAGACTTTCCTATATAAGCTTAATCTTCTTGATTGTCTATTGTACCAACTCTGGTCCTACTAACTTAGGTTCCCCAACATCGAACCATCCTTTAGGCGACCTACACTTTCATCTGTAAAGAGATTCGTATGGAGCCATCTGAATATTGGAATGATAGATATTATTATACGCGAACTCATAAGTGGCAGATGATCATCCCAACTACCCTTGAACTCTATCACACAAGCCCGTAACATATCCTCAAGTGTCAAAATAGTATGCTCAGCATGTCCGTCTGTCTGGGGATGAAATGTTGTACTAAGGCTTACCTGAGTCCCCAATTCTTGTTGAAAGGACCTCCAGAAAGTAGTTGTAAACTGAGAACCTCTATCCGAGATAATATATATAGGGACACCATGAATATGTACTATCTCGTTAATGTAAAGCCTTCCAAAATCCTCTACGGAATATGTAGTCCTAACAGGCAGAAAATGGGTCGATTTTGTAAGTCTATCAACAATCACCAATATAGAATCGAACTTATGTTGGGTACGAGGTAAACCTATGATGAAATCTATATTAATTACTTCCCACTTCTAAGTCGGAATCTCTATAGCCTGCAATAATCCATCAGGTTTTTGATGCTCAATCTTAACCTGTTAATAGTTAGGGCACTGAGCTACAAACTCCACTATATTTTTTTTCATTCCATCCCAACAATATACTTCCCTGATATCATGATACATCTTTGTTTCTCCTGGATGGACAAAATAACGAGAATAGTGAGTCTTTCCCATAAGCTGTTGGCGCAGCCCTGCAACATTAGGGACACATAATCGTCCTCGATATATGAGGACCCCATCTCCTGTAATATCAGATGGTGTCTTCTCCTTCTGAGGGGTTGTATCTCTATAATGAGCCAACACAGGATCCTCATACTAGCGTTCCTTCACCGCAGTTACTAAAAATGATGTTGTCGTGCCCTGAATAGTAATTCTGGTATCACCTGAATCCAGTAATTGAACTCCAAGACTAGCTAGCTGATGAATCTTATGGGCTATCCTCCTCTTCTCTGGCTGTAAATATGATAGGCTACCCATAGATCTACGGCTGAGGGCATAGGGTACTACATTCACCTTCCCTGGATGGTATAAAATATCAACGTCATAGTCTTTCAGTAACTCCAACCACCTTCTTTGACGTAAATTCAATTGCTTTTTCTTGAAGATATACTGAAGGCTCTTATGATCCGTATAGATATAAACATGAATGCCATACAAATAGTGTCTCAACATCCTTAGTGATTGAATCACCACGGCTAACTCTAAATCGTGGGTCAGGTAATTCTTCTCGTTCTTTCTTAGTTTTCTAGAAACATAAGCTACAACCTTACCATACTGCATTAGTATACAACCCAATCCAACTCTTGAAGCATCACAATAGATAGCATAACCATTGGTTCCCTATGGGAGTGTTAGAACCGTTGTTGAAGATAATATGTCCTTCAATGCCTAGAAACTCCGTTCACAAGCATCAGGCCACTGAAACTTAGCTCCCTTCTGAGTTAACTTTGTCAATGGTGCTGAAAGAGAAGAAAATACCTATACAAATCTCCTGTAATAACCTGCCAATCCGAGAAAGCTACGAACCTCTGTCGGTGTCGTGGGTCTAGGCCACGTCTTTACTTCCTCAATCTTTTGTGTATCAACCCGGATACCCTCACCTGAAATAATATGCCCAAGGAAAGCTATAGAGTTTAACCAGAACTGTAGAGAATTTTTCATACAACTTCCCTTTTTGTAGGACTTTGAGCACAGTACGCAAATGATCTGCAACCTCAGTCTCTGAACGAGAATAAACCAATATATCATCGATAAATACAACCACGAAAACATCTAGAATACGTCTGAACACACGGTTCATCAAGTCCATGCATACTGCTAGGGCATTGGTCAAACCGAATGACATAAAACGAAACTCGAAGTGCCTGTATCTGGTATTGAATGTTGTCTTCGGAATATCTTTCTCCTTAACCCTTACCTGGTGGTACCCAGACATCAACTCTATCTTCTAGAAACACTTGGCACCTTGCAACTTATCAAATAAATCATCAATCCTCGGGAGCGGATACTTGATCTTGATTGTCACCTTATTAAACTGTCTATAATCAATACACATCTACAAGGAACCATCTTTCTTCCTCACAAATAACACAGGTTCTCCCCACAATGATGTACTAGGTCTGATAAAGCCTTTTTCAAGAAAGTCCCTTAGTTGTTCCTTCAACTCTCTCAGCTCTGCAGGTTCCATTCTATTGGGAGGAATAGATATTGGCTGAGTATCTGGTAATATGTCAATAGCAAACTCAATTTCTCGCTCTGGCGGAAGACCCAAAAGCTCATCGGGAAAACATCGAGAAACTCATTAACCACAAAGATAGATTGAACAGTTGGTGACTCTACTTTCACATCTTGTACTCAAACTAAGTGATAAATATATCCCTTTATGATCATCTTCCTTGCCTTGAGATAGGAAATAAACCTAGCTCTCGGTGATGTTGTATTACATATCCACTCCATAACCTACCGATTGGTGCTTCTGAACCTTGCCCAGGGGGCGTACGGATGATGATGAACTAGCTACAGATCCTGATGGCTGAACTAAACCTATACAACCTCTCATCGGACAATATCTCATAATGTGGCCTGGATAACCACAAGTATAACAAACACCCAACCCGATAAGGCATTGTCTGGCATGCTACTTACCACATTGAGCATATCGTGGCAAGGGCGGCCTTATTTGACTTGACTTGGCCCTATACTGAGAAATTGAGGCCCTGGAATTCTGACTAGGCCCTGAATATATGGAACGATCAAATCTCCTACCAGAAAATTGAGGGGGTGCGCTAGCCGATGGCTAGGCTGGATAACTCGGGTATTGGTGTCTATGACCACCTCGAAACTCACCAGAAAGACTCAAAGATATCGCTCTCTTACTCTAGCCCCTATCATGCTCACGATCGGCCCTTTGCTTCTGCTTACACTCCTCTACACCTTGAGTGTATGCCTGAATACGAGAAATATCCATGCTTGGCTGAAGTGAGACCGACATACCATCATTAAGTAGGTGCGGCTCCAACCCTATCACGAACCGGAAAACCTGATCCTCCATCTTATCTACAATAGTGAGAGCATACCTTGACAAATAGTCAAAATGAAAAGGTCAAGAACCTATCAACTCTGGTCCGTCTAAGCTCTAGTGGCAGATAATGACAAAGAAAAGCCTTTGTAAACTCATGTCATACCACTAGAGAGGCATCCACACCTCTGGACAACTACCAATACTCGTACCAATTAGCTACAACATCCTGAAGTCTATAAGAAGCTAGCACACCTAACTCAGTTGCAATGGCCTTCAATACCCTCAAAATCCTCTACATCCTATCGATAAATACCTGAGGGTCCTCGTTTGGGTCCTCCGGTGAATACCAGAGGATCCAAATTAATGGAATCAGAAACCCTCGCACCGATGGCCCTATCTGCATGACCAATACCTACCTCCTGAAGCCGAGATTGTGCGGCTACTAATCGAGTCAATAGCTAAATAGCATCTCTCATCTCCTGACCTGGTGCATCTGGCTCAGGATCTGGGTGTACAGAGGTAGACACTGGAGCTGGTCCCCTCGGAGCTCCTTTGGAGAGGGCGGGGTATGTGAAGTCTCAGATGGAATCTCAATATGAGACCCTCCCCTAGCCCTGGTAACTTGTGGCACTTGACTAGTAGTCTCATCCGCCACGGACTAGCCCTTCTAGGCTGCTGTAGACTTCAGAGGAATCGCTGAAAACATAACATATCGTTAGGAAAATGAATTCTTAAATTGCACGATCTAAGATAAGAAGGGAGGATAACATCCTATATGTCTTGTAGCCTCTTATTTATAAATGTGGTGCACAACACGCTCATAAACAAGACTCTACTGACATGGTCAGTAGGCAACCCTGTGATAGAACTGCTCTGATACAACTTTCGTCACGACTCGATCTGATGGGCCATGACGAGTGCCCGAGTCCTACCTGTCGAACACCCCAAAGTATGCGTCTAAGATATAAACATGAATTAAGGGTAGGTCAGGAATAAAATCTGTCAATAAACTGCTGAATCACGTGAATAACATACGTAAGGAAAACATGTCCAAAATACATATATACATATACATGTGGAATACAGTAGGGCGAGCCGACAAGGCTGCTATAGACAACTATATATCCAAAACTAGAAGCCGACAACGCCACGTACTATCCAACTATATATTGTTTACAGACCTCTAATAGAGTGTACAACTGTATAAAGGATGGTACTGGGCCCATTGTACCCTATCTATATACAAAGATAGCGTACCAAAACTAATAACAGCTCCGGATCAAGTGGAGCACACCATCTCTCGCTGATCAATGATCCTAAGAAAAGAGGACCGTCAGTCTGTATAACTACACATGCGGGCATGAAACGCAGGCCCCTAGAAATAGGGGCATCAGTACGAATAATGTACCGAGTATCTAAGGCATGAAAATCAGTACATGCAAGACATAAAGGAACCATGGAGCAATGAAATCCACCTGTAAGTCTAAAGAGCTCTGTGAATCCTAAAACATCTATAATGTCATGCGTGTGTGTATAAATGCCATATCATGCCTATGTATGTGTACATAACATCATCAAGCCTCTGAAGGTATCTCATCATATCATCTTGGCCTCAATGGGAAAAATCATCAACATATACCAACTGAATAGGTGGTGGTGCGTATATAACACCATAATCTTTCCCATATCCCATATACATATAATAGACGTATATATAATGCCATCAGGTCATGGGTCAATGTACATCTATAAATGAATGCAATGTATAGGAAAGTAAGTCGAAAAGATTTCTGGGAATGTCATAAGATCAATTTTCCTTCGGTTAATATCCTGAGGCAAACTTTATCAGCTTAAGTATTTTCTGAGACCAACAAAAAGACGATATAATAATGGGAAACATGGGGAACAAAGAACATAGGTACCCCTACTAGTTTTATGAATAGAGTCATTTATGAAAGTTGTGTGTTTTCTCGTTTCGTTTGTACCATATGGATCATGCTAAAAGGAAAGAAGGGATAGCCTTAACATACCTAAGACTTTCTCTTAACAATCCCTTTAACACAACTCAATCACGATAAAACAATGTAACGGCGAGATCGAAATAGGAAATAATTCGTATGATATCCTAGAGAAAGATTTCACCCTACTCCCTTAGAATCATTATGAAGTTTCATATGGATTCCTTTTTGAGACTTCATCTGTTACATAGAAACATACACATCCCACTTAATGATGTAGGAGTATCTCTTAAAATTGTGGGTTGTGGGCCCCACTTTTATGGATTAGTTTTGCCTAAAATTCCCTAAATATGCAACCAAGTCACATGAACCAAGAGCCACCATTTTGTCTTAGAAATTATAATCCCCTTACTACCACGTGGGGTGATGTTTTCACCAAAGATTTATGTCACTAATTTCTAATTGATTTACTAATTTCCCCCAAAAATAAATAATTAACCCTTACCACATAATTAGATAATATCCTAATTTACTTAAAATATTAATTACTTTTAATATACTTTATACACCTTAGTATCATGGTCATGTGGTACCTTGTATGGCACCAATTCATAAGTACGGGGTATTATAGCTTAGACCGTATTTGATCCTAAATTTACAATCTTCAACGAAACTCATTTTCTTTTATTTGTTTACCCTCTAACATTCACGGCACTTACTTATTACATGTTATAAATAGCATAACTACTTATAGCCTCAAAAAAATAATCTCATTCTTAAGCCTACGTTGATTAACTTACGACGAAACTTAACGTACGAAAACACAAAATGTAACATTCTAAGAGGATAACATTGTGTGCATATAATTCCAGAGAATGAGGCATGATGAGAAAACATACAATTAAGAAACTATAGACATGATCTCTGCCCATTCATATAAAAGATAAAGTATCCCAGTTCCCCCTTTTCACTAATTTCCCCATAATTCAGTTTTACAGGTTATTAAAGGCCATATTGAACAAGCATAAACCCATTTACAAATATAGAATAACCCAATAACACATCTAGGCCTTCCAATATGATCAAACATTTTCACGGACAGTAGGCCCAAACTCCAGATGTGAACATTGTATTTCGAACCTCCAGCACCAAAGCAGGCTCAACATACCAGACCCAAACGAATAACGTACTTACCCAAATGGATGCCAAATTCAGCCATACAGATTACAAAATACTTATAGAATTTAACTAAAGAACCTAAACTTTTAGTTTTAAAAGATATGTCTAACAACAGCTCTAGCCAAGACATATAAACAAGATCAGGCTAAACTAGAAGGCACACAAGACACATATGAGGAAAAGTTCATGCTTGTAATCTTGTAAAGAAACTTTAAGAGTGGCAGAATTGGCTACAACAAGATATTAAACCATTCCAATGAAGCATGATTTGGAATTAGCCTATAGAACCTTAGATGGGGGTCTTGCAGAATCACATACAAGAAACAAGTATAACCTTCACATGAAAGTGTCTATCATGAAAAGCCTAATGAAAAGCATATCATAAGAAGCAATTACTTAACTAAGTAAGGGAAAATTTTAGCATGTTGGAAATTAGTCACAATAAAGAGGCATATCGAGTTTCAAAATCAAGATAGGCAAGTATTAAGCATAGTACTAGTTGGCTACAGGAAAGGCTAGTTATTTCATCATAAAATCTTGTGAAGTATTAGAGAGTATAAAGTTGAAGATAGAAACTCAGGGATTTACTCAGGGATTTCACATTAAGTAGCAGGAAAGCATGTTTGGTATGACAATATGACCAAGTATCAGTCTTAGGAAATGTCAAGTTTCAAAGGATTAATTCCATAAGTATTAGCATATATTCTAGGCATGAAGTGGCTTAATCACAAGAGTTCAGAACTAGGCAGGGAAGTGAACTCATTCGTGACAGTAGATATAAACATTCAGGTACAAATACGCTAGACTAAACAAGTTAAAAAGAGCCAAAAGTCCTTATTAAACACATGTAATAGACATATCAGAGTTGGAATTTTAGGCAAGTTTATTGCAAGAAAAAGTTCAGAGTCACAAGATAATTCCAGAGTCAATAAGGTTACAAACATGGATGTCATAGGAACATATTGATTCATAAATGTCTCAATGGCGTGAATATACTGAGTATGAACATAACCGAATGAGAATGAACTACTAAGATCGAAGAACTTACCACCTAATAATTGACATAAAAAAAACAGGAAGAAAAGCCTCAGCGGTACTTCAAACGTCAATAGACAACAACAGAACCCAAAATAATCTTAGTGCGTCAGAGTTCCCAAGTGTTTCAGATAGCCCCGGGTAGTGCTCGCACAAATAAATATCAACTACTTGAATTCTGGTGGCCTTGTATTTCAGCCGGCCAAGAGCAAAAAGTCAAAACAATATAGAATGAGAGAATAAGAGAGAGTAATAGTAGTTAATTTCAGTGACTAAGGTTCGTTTAAAGGGAAAGAGGGGAGGGGTTTATATAGTGGTAGAATCAGGCAAATAAACAAGAAAAGAAATCAAGTAAACATGAACAAAACGAGTTAATCTCGCATGCAAGTCAGTAAAGTAATCGAAAAGGAAAGAAATCAAACTCCAAACCCTAGATAGAGTTTAAAACTCAAAATACAAATAATGATGGAATCTTATTATCGATGGGATTATGAGAGGGAATTAAGCGAGAGGCGGCTGGGGTTCTTCGGAAGAGAGAAGAGGATAGTTGAGAGCGTTGGCGGCTGGCTTTGGGGTGATTGGTATTTAGGGATTGGGAAACTGTTATAAAAAGGGTGGATGGTTATGGGTCCTTGATCTTTGAGATCAATAGGAAAGATTAAAAGAAGAATGTGGCGGATTATGGAGACCGGTCCCGACCGGGTTAGAATTAGAGGGGTCACATGGTTTGGGTTGTGTAATTGGGTTAGGTGTTTGGGCCTTGATTTTGCTCTGAAAGTAACTTAAAATTGGGCTACAAATTAAAATACACAAAAATTGTTAATAAAATTATTTAATAAATAATAAAATATTAATTGTGTAATAAAGTGATTGAAAATAATAACTTAATATTATAAAAATATAAAAAAAAAACTATTTCGAACAAATAATGTGAAAAAATGAAAGTATGCATAGCATATAGGCTATTATTGTAAAATAATGTAAATAGCCTAAAATACAAATATAACTATATGAAATGAGGTAAAAATATGTTGAAACCTGTGTGTGGATACAAATAATAAATTTAGATGATTAATTCATCTCAAATAATTTAAAGAGATAATTAATAAATAATCAATTAATTTAAATGCAAGGAAATCAATTTTAAAGCTCTAAAAATTATGAAAAATTTAGAAAATACTTGTATAACTCTTGTAAATTAATTAATGATGCAAAATGATATTTTGAAAGTATATATACTTATTTGAAAAATATGAGAGAAAAATTGGGTATCAACATCTGCCCATCTTTACCCGGGAATATTGAAAGAGTTGTTGGGAAAAGAAAATGATGACCAATTTTGTCTGAATTGAGTGAGGAATGATGTATTTTGAAAAAATGAGGTCTGAACCCTAGTTCTTGACTTCCCTACATATCCCTGGTACTATGGAAATCAGGCCGTGTGTAGTTCTGAATCCAACAACAAACGAAACCGATGGAGTTATTATAAGAGGGTAGTGTTGCAGGTAACGGATAATTTTAGGTGGATCTATGGATGAAATTTTGAACATCATGGATATATAAGGAGATTACTTGAGCCATTATGGGGAAAAAAGGGCAATCAATTAATGGTCGTCAATTACGTTTGAGATAGTTAAGGATGTGAACGTTGTGAACGAAAACCGGAGCAAAAATTGCTCCTGTTTGTAGAATGGTTACCTCTTGAGTTACCTGCTAAAACTTAAAACATGATGCACGTGAATACATTTAGGTTATTGCAAAAATTTAAACATGATGCATATTCCCTTCGGACCAAGAAGTTTGTCTTCGGACGATTAGGATGATGTCCTTAGACCATGACGTCCTGGGCCATGACACGTATGATAAGGGATTCACAGGCCATGAAATGTTGTCGTTGGGCTATGAGGATGATGCCTCGGTACTATGACGCCTTTGAATAGTGATCTGCAGTTTTGAGAGATCCTCAGGCCATGCAGTAATGGAGACAATGCTTAGTCTCATGCAAAGAAAGGCAGTGCTTCGCCTTATGCGGTAATGGAGGCAATACTTAGCCTCATGCAAGGTATTGAGACAATGCTTAGTCTCATGCAAAGAAAGGAAGTGCTTAGCCTCATGTAAGTAATGGAGACAATGCTTAGTCTCATGCAAGGAAATGCAATGCGTGTCCTTATGCAATGATGAGGGAGTGATTAGACCTATGCAAGAAAAAGCAATGACTAAATGAGAGAGGATAAAGCATTTCTTAGCTTCATGTGCTTGCGTTTAGAGAATTTTGTCGTTATGAAGATAGTGATCTTGTTGTGTGTATGTATTTTCGGACGTTCCTTTTATGTTCATTGTGCTTGCATCCAAAGAAAAATTGTGACTTTTGCAGGGGAAATGTTGGTTCGCGCTCTAGATTCTTTGCTTCGCCTTTACTCTTGCCTTGAGGCCCTGCATAAGTCACCCTAGGGAATGTCTAGCTGCCATTGAAACAAAATTTTCAAAAAACAATAGGCATTTGACAAATTATTTGTAGAAATATAGTTGTCTGAAATATGTGATAATGTACAAGATCAAATAATTTTGATGAATTGGTGACTATGACGCATTTTGAGAAGTTGCAACCTCCTTGCTTCGGAATTTTGAGGATCCTCCTCAAAATTCTGCCCCAGTTTAAATGCATACTTCTAGCAACACATTCCTTGGTGGTTGCAAACGTGATGAGTCCGGGCAAACTCGAGACCTTGCCCCAATTTCTGACTATAGGGAAAAATGAACATTTTATTATGATGTGACCGAACCCACAGGGATTCCTACGTATCCCCTCTTAAACAGGAATCAGGTCAAGTGTAGTTCAGTTACATCAAATAGAAAGTGCAAACATAATCTTAAGCGTAGTATCTTCTGACTGCGTTCGAGTTAATAGATTGGGCCAAATCTCTCCATCCATCTCTGCAATTATAAGTTCTCGTCCTGTCAATACCCGGTGAACCATGTAAGGGCCTTGCCAGTTGGGTGATAATTTCTCCTTTGTTTCATCCTAATGTGGGAAGATTTGCTTTAGTACCAACTGCCCCAGCGTGAATTGCCTCAACCTGACCTTTTTGTTGAAAGCTCTTTCCATTCTATTTTGGTATAGTTGACTGTGACATACTGCGTTCATTCTTTTTCCATCAATGAGAGCTAGTTGTTCATACCGGCTTCGTACCCATTCTACATTGTTGAGCTCAGCTTCTTGTATAATTCTTAAAGAAGGGATTTCCACTTTGGCGGGAATGACGTATTCAGTACCATAAAAAAGTAGATAGGGAGTTGCCCCAATTGATGTACAAACTGTGGTACGTTACTCGAGTAAAGAAAATGGTAGCTTCTCGTGCCATTTTTTGTATTTGTCTACCATTTTCCTCAATATTTTGTTGATGTTCTTGTTGGCGGCTTCTACGGCTACGTTCATTTACGGCATGTATGTTGTAGTGTTTCGATGTTTGATATTGAATGTTTCACACATGGATTTCATAAAATCGCTGTTAATATTGGTAGCGTTGTCAGTAATGATTGACTCTGGTATCCCAAATCGACAACGATGTCGTCTCGAACAAAATCTGTTACAACCTTCTTAGTTACAGCTTTGTAAGATGCGGCTTCAACCCATTTTATGAAGAAGTCTATGGCCACCAGAATGAACCTATGTTCATTTGAAGCAGCGACTTCGATTGGTCCGATGACATCCATACCCCAAGCAGAGAAAGGCTAGGGCGAACTTGTTGAATTAAGTTCGTTGGGTGGTACTCGTATCATGTTAGCATGTATCTGGCATTGGTGACACTTTTTAACATACTTGATGTAGTCTGTTTCCATAGTCATCCAGAAATACCCTGCTCTTAATATCTTCTTGGTCAGAATGAAACCATTGATGTGGGGTCCTCAAGTTCCGGCATGTATTTCCTCGAGAAATCTAGGCGACTCCTTGGCATCGACACATCGCAACAAACCCAAATCAGGAGTCTTTCTATACAGAATTCCTCCACTTCGAAAGAAATGGTTGGCTAATCTTCAAATTGTGCGCTTCTGAGTATGGGTAGCACTTTCCGGATATTCTCCCTTTTTCCCAGTATTCCTTGGTCGTGGGACCATGAATTTCCGTCAATATCTTCTTCAACATGAGCATAATAAGATGACTTCTTGTGTATTCCTATCGGGATAGGCTCAATGAAATTCTTATTTGGATGTTGTATCATGGAAGACAAAATGGCTAGTACATCTGCGAACTCATTCTGAATCCTTGGAGCTTGTTTGAACTCTATCTTTGTGAACCTCTCAAACAGCTCTTGTACACAGTGCAAATATGGCAATATTTTAGTGTTCTTCGCAGCCCAGTCCCCTAGAACCTCGTGCACTAAAAGATTCGAATCTCCGATTACCAGCATCTCCTGAATGTTCATGGCAATAGCCAATCTGAGTCTCAGGATGCAGGCTTCGTATTCCGCCATATTGTTGGTGCATTGAAACATGAGTTCTGTGGATATCGGATAGTGCTGACAGATTTCTGATACTAAGACAGCTCTGATACCTACTCCTTTGAAGTTTGCTGCTCTGTCGAAGAACATCCTCCAACCATGGTATGCCTCGATAATATCTTCTCCTACAAATGATACTTCCTCGACAGGAAAATACGTTTTCAATGGTTTGTATTCTCCGTCTAGAGGATAATCTGCCAAGTGATCCACCAATGCTTTGCCTTTTACTGCCTTCTGAGTTACATAGACGATGTCAAACTCACTCAGCATTATTTTTCACTTCGCTAACTCACCCGTAGGCATGGCTTTCTGAAAGATGTATTTTAGCGGATCCATCCTTGATATGAGATAAGTAGTATATGCACAGAAATAATGTCTCAACTTCTGAGCTATCCATCTCAAAGCACAGCAAGTGCGTTATAACAAAGAGTACCGGGCCTCAAAAGGCGTGAACTTCTTTCTTAGATGATATATCGCCAGCTCCTTCCTTCCAGTTTCATTATGTTATCCTAGAACACAACCAAAATTCCCATCTAACACGGAAAAATAAAGCAGTAGAGGTCTTTCTAGTTCTTGTGGTACCGGCATGGGCAGTTTAGATAAATACTCCTTGATTTTGTCAAAGGCTTTCTGGCATTCTTCAGTCCAGCTTATTGCAGCATCTTTCCTCAGCATTCTGAAGATTGGTTCACATATCACCATTGAGTGTGCTATAAAAAGGCTGATATAGTTGAGGCACCCTAGAAAACTCATCACAACTTTCTTATTCTTTGGAGGCGGAAATCCTGGATAGCTTTGATCTTTGACGGGTCTAACTCAATACCCTGGAAACTGACAATCAAACCTAACAACTTTCCAGCATGGACCCCAAAGGCACATTTTGCAGGATTCAACTTCAAACTGTATTTTCGAAGCTGATCGAAATATTTCTTCAGGTCTGCTATGTGATCCGAACTCCTTTTAGATCTGATGATAACATCATCCACATACACCTCTATTTCTTTATGTATCATGTCATAGAAAACAATCATCATGGCCCGCATGTAGGTGGCCCCAGCATTCTTCAGACCAAACGGCATCATTTTGTAACAATATATTCCTCATGGTGTGATAAATGCGGTCTTTTCAGCGTCCTCTTCATCCATCCAAATCTTATAGTATCTTCTAAAGCAATCCACAAATTATTGGAGTTCATTCTTGGTGCAGTTGACAATTAGTATGTGAATGTTGGGCAGCGAGAAATCATCATTTGGACTTGCTCTGTTCGAATCTCGGTGATCGACACATACTCTAACTTTCCCACCTTTCTTCGGAACTGGCACAATGTTGGCTAACCAAATCGGGTATTCGACCACTCGTCGAACCTTGTCATTGATTTTCTTGGTTACCTCCTCTTTTATCTTCAAACTCATAATTGGCTTGAACTTTCTGAGCTTCTGCTTCATCGGTGGACACATGGGATTGATGGGTAGCTTGTGAGCTACTATGGATGTGCTTAAACCAGTCATATCATCGTAGGACCATGCAAAGATGTCTTCATAATCCTTTAGGAATCTAATATACTCTTCTTTCTTCGATTGTGATAGATGAATGCTTATACGTGTTTCCTTGACCGTTTCGGAATCCTCTAAGTTAACGACCTCAGTTTATTCCAAATTAGACTTTGGTTTGAATTCAAAATACTCTACCTCTTCGATAATTTCCTCAGGTATTATATCATCTTCCAGATCCTCTGAATCACTTTTCTTATATTGCATCGTCTCATTACATGTCACGTTCGTATGTTCATCAGGATATGTAATAATTATGCTGAAAAGAAATGTAGAAAGAAAATGATAAATATAATAAGCAGTAATGCATTAATAAAACTTTTTAAAACGTCAACAAGTAAGACTCGATGGCTCGAATAATTATTTCAAACCAAAATGATAAAAAATGTCTCAAATTCTCAAAACTATTTGAAAATATCCATGCCAATTTGCTAGGCTACCCAGGAACTCGACGGGCCCGGGATGGTGCGGCGATCCAGTTCTTGAGAACGGCTCCTTCTTCCACGGTCTGAATGGTAAGTTCATCCTCCTTCTCCTCCTCCTCCTCCTCCTCCTCTTCCTCCTCCTCCTCCTCAACAATTGAACTACAGTCCATGTCTTATTCATCTAGAAACAGCTTCCTCATGCCATCCAAAACCTCATCTTCCTCAGATCCCCACATAATGTCGGCTTGATGGAATGTCTGGTGCAAAGGTGGTACGGGTTGTTCCAGTGGATAATAAGAAGCATGCCATGGTAGTGTCCAATCCTGATATTCTTGACATGTGTATTCATATCCAAGACCCAAAGTTGTGCCATGGTAGTGTGGTTGTACGAGTTTGGTGATTCCTTGAAGCTTTTTGCCGAGACCCTTGCCTGGTTCATACCCGGTCCACAGCAATATGCTTTCTATCTTGTTGCTCCACCAAAAATACTTTTCAATTGCGTTATCCCGTTCAATGCGATGGTATGTTTCTCCACCCAGCTTCCTTCTATTTTCAATGACCGGAACAGACTGGTTGGTGTAGATGGGGTTGCTTCCATCGCCATGGATGATCACCTCCTGATGCTTCCACTCAAATTTCACAGCCTAGTGCAGAGTTGAAGACATTGCCCCGGCGGCATGCATCCATGGTCATCCTAACAATAGATTGTAAGTAGCAGATATATCTAACCCTTGGAACTCGACATCAAACCAAGTCGGACCTATCTGTAGACTGAGGTTGATTTCTCCAATGGTGGCTCTCTGAGATCAATCAAATGCCTTGACACTCATGCTTCCTATTTGTACCTCATGCAGGCCTTTACCTAGACTCTTCAGAGTGGTCAGTGGACATATGTTAAGACTCGAACCTCCATCTATCAAGACCCTAGCGATGAACTTATCTTCAAGTTGCACCCTGATGTGCAACGTCCTATTGTGACTCAGTCGTTCTGGTGGTAATCCATATTCGTGGAAAGTGATTTTGTGGCTTTCCAATACCTGTCTGACCATATTATCCATCTCCCCACTAGTGATGCTAGTAGGCACATAAGCTTCAGTTTACACCTTCATCAAAGCATTCCTGTACGCGTCTGAGTTTTGCAGCAGTGATAAGATGGATTACTGAGCAGGAGTTTTGCTCAGGTTTTCAACACTAGAGTACTCCCTTGCTTGTATCTTCCTCCAAATATCGTCGGTTCCACTCTCGACAACAGGCGGCTTTGGTGCATCTTCCTTGCTTGTTCCTCCTAGATTCTCACGTATATAAACTCTGCCAGTTCTAGCCATACCGTGCGTGACATATGTTTCCCCATATTTTCTTTTCCCTGCTTCCACAACGTAATTCCACAGGACAGAATCAGACATGTAAGATGTTGTGGGAGCTACTATCACAGTGAAAGGCGTAGTTACCTCAACTACAAATGGCGCCTGGGTTTGTACCATAACTGGCGTGAGGGTGAGCGGAGATGTTTTAGGAGCGTCTCCCTCTCAAATGAGTCTAATATACCCCTCTTGATCGCATTCTTCGTCAGTTTCTATCACATTCACTCCCTCACCTCTGTGATCCGGGATAGGGTTGTTACAAACATTTGGTGCAACTTCCTTTGCCTGTATGACCTTAGTGTCAATCAGTGTTTGAATCTTGTCTGTCAATGTTCGACACTCCTCAATAGTATGACCCTTCACGCCTGAGTGACAAGCACATGTTTTCTTGGGGTTGATCCATTGGGAGGTATTTTCTACAACAACAGCAGGGATATGAGTAACATAACCAGCAGCCTTCAATATCTCATACAGTTGGTCTATGGGTTCAGCAATTGGGGTGTATTGTCTAGGAGGTCTGCAGTCTAAATTTGGACATGGCTTCAGGTTGTTTTGGCGAGTGGGTGGAGGTGAATGATAATATGCAGGTTGAGTATTATAGGTATGGTAGGTGGAGGCAGGGTGTTGGTATCTTGGGATGAGGGTTGATATGCGGGTAGAGGTGCTTGGTATATGAGGGGAGACTTAGGGCCCGGGGCTACCATCACGGCACCCACTTCTTTCTTGTTTGAAATGCCTCCTGATTCCAAAGCTTTATTTGTGGCATGCACTGCCTCGAAATTGGTCATCATCCCATTCTTAATTCCTTCTTTTATTCTTTCTCCTAGCTTGATGATGTCGGAGAACTTGTGATTTTCAATGACATCAACCTTTCGTAATACTACGGATCTTGAGCTCTAACATAGAACTTGTTCATTTTTTCTTCTTCAAGTCCTGGCCTTACATTTGCGGCCTCTGATCTCCAACGAGTAGCATACTCACGGAAGGTTTCTGTTGGCTTCTTTTTGAGGTTTTGAATGTAGAAAACATCTGGTGTATTTTCAGTGTTGAACCTGAATCTGAAATCCGATGCCATAATCACCTAGCTAACCCACTTCTTTGGGTTTTGACTGATATACCAAGACAAGGTGTCTCTTGTGAGGCTTCGCACGAACAGTTTTATGTGGATTTGTTCATTCTTACCCACTCCTACAAGCTTGTCGTAATATGTTCTCAGATGCACCTTCGAATCACCAGTACCATCAAACATTTCGAATTTGGGAGGTTTGTAACCCTCTGGCAGTTCCACATCCGGCTGAATACAAAGGTCCTCACAATTTATACCTTCAACGCCTTTACCAGCTTCAACACTCTGGACTCTACCAATGAGCTTCTTGAGTTCCTCCGCCATATTTTTAATGAGCAGGTCCTTCTCAGTCGATTCGGGTATGTATAGGGTTTGCTGCAGGGTAAGGTTTCCACATATATCAAATTTCTTTGATGGGTTCCTGGAACCTGGGTATATAGGTGATCATTGGTCGAGTTTTATGGATCAAGAGTAGGTTTTGGTGCATTTTGGGGAGTGTGATAAGTAGTGGTTTGCGGGTATTGAGTTGGATGATAGTGGTGTTTTTGAGGGGTTGGTACTAGGGGCGGGTTAAGGTTCTGGGGAGTTGCGGGATACTGGTGTGGTGCGGGAGGATTTGGTGGTGGGTTCTGGCTTTGTGTGTTTTGCGGTGGTGTTTGGTTCTGGGTAGTCGGGTTTTGCTGGTTGATGTCAGGAACATTGAAAGTAAGGGAGAGGTTTTCCAAATTTCTTACCTGCTCAAGCTCGCCCTGTAGTTCCACGATTTTCTGCTCCAAACGTAAGACCAACTCATTTTTTCCTGGAGCACTTCGGCCATCTGAAGTTTCAACATTTTCCGCCATAGTAGCATTGTCTTTCCTGATACCACTTAAATTATCCATTTTCCCTTTTCTTTTTCCTTTGCCTTTGGGGTCTCTTGGTGGAGGAGGAGGTGGCGGACCTCTGGATCTGGTATGATATGATGATGATGCCAGTATGCACGAACCAACCTTTGGGAATGGGAATAATCAAAAAGAAAGAAAAGACAAAAGGTAATCAAGTTAGTAAGGTGAAATGAAAGAGTGTTCGCAATATTTAAACTTGTTTCACAAAGTCATGCAACAATTTGCGTCCTAATTTTGGGACCTCATTGTGCCTGAGGTAGGCCTAAGAACCACATAGACCTGTAGAAAATTAATGCCAACATTTTCTTCATTTCATTAATGTGAAAAATGAGTCAAAACAAACTTTTACTAAATCGACAGTAATAATAAAGTTACTAATGGATTTAGCCTTATTACATCGAAATCTAAATCTAAGCTAGAAATCAATAAAGAACACCATCTCTTAATCTACTTGGTACCTGAAGGACCTTCTTCATGCTTGGCTTTTTTGACCCTATCTATCAGGTTCTTCAGATCACGCATATCCAACAGTAAGTAAGCTTTTGCTAGATGTCCTCCTTCACCATCATCTATGCCTTGACAATCTGAGAGTCTCTTCTTCATCTTCCCCTCTAGCTCCATCAATCCTTGTTCCAAGTATTCCAATCTTTCTGTTGACTTAGTGGCAATCTCCTTCCATTCCCTTATCGCCTCCATGTTCACTCTATTCTAGAGGTTTATCTTCAGACTGAACACCCTTTTGCATAGCCTCTTATACTTAACATGTGCCTCAACCACTTCATCTATGATCTTATCCTTCAAATTGACATCTGGCTTGACATCCCCCACTACGTTGTCTTCCATCCATGTTAGATAGTAGTACATATAACCGGCGTGATACCTGTCTTGCTCAATGGTTTCTCCTTCAACAATGATATTTTGGTTCCACATGTGTTGCATCTCAAACTTAAACAGAATGGCATCTCCTTTGAAATCTACCTTGTACTGTAACATGTTGGAAACCCGAAGTATGACTTATTTCCTCCCAGCTTGTCTCCTTACCCTTATAGGAGCATAAGGATAGATGCCTCGCAACCCGATAAGTACCAAATGAGTATTCCCCCTTGACCTGATAATGAAATCACTACTAGGAAACCATTCAAACATCCAATGCACCTGCTCATCTGTCAGATTGCTGAAGAGGCACACCCAGCTTATAGTATTACTAGGTTGTGCAAATCTGTCTGGAATAAATGTAATTTTCTTTGGTGAAGGTTGTCTATGTAGTCATTTAGTGGCCTTCATCAGAAGCTCTTGAAGGTACTCTCCTCTCTGAAAGTGTTCCACCAGCCATACTTGTAGCAATATATTACAACCCTCAAAGTGTCCAAATCATTGCTTGCACCGATCTAGAGCACGATCTCAGCTAAGATCATAGGGATAAGGGTATAAGTTTGTCCCTTTATTCCATCCATCAAGGGCCTGGCGACCATGGCTAAGCGAGTATGAATACTTCCCCCTTTCATTGGAGGTATCAACAGCCCCAAGAAGCAAAGGAGGAACACATAAACCCGGCGGTGTACCCATCCCAATGAAGTAATGGCTAGTTCGTCATGGTAAAGACGATACGACTTGCTATGCCCATAACGCTAGTAAGGAAATTCAAAATGGATGTATGATTTCTTTAGACAGAGCAGCTCATACTTTTTCTTAAAACCCAACATTTTTAGAAAACCGCGGGGAGTGTGATTCTCTGGTACTAGTAATCTCGGACTATCCTATGGAAACTTAGTGAAGCCTCCTATTTCTTCTAGGAGATGAGTCATTTCTATATTGCCAAATCAGAAAGAAGCTCTTTTCTCATCCCAGAACATGGTAGTGACCTCAATCAATTCCCTATTTGGTCGAATGTTTAGCAAGGATGGAAAGTCACAAAGTACTCTTTTCACATGATTTTTGTCGCAAGGCGCAAGGTCTTTTCACCAGTCAAGTAGCAAAGGTGGGATGTTTTGGACCATACCAAACCTGGGGATTTCATGCATCATTTTTTGCAAACAAACAAAGTTTAGCCCTTCCCCCCTCCAGATTTGACTACTTACGCAATAATGATTTACATGTTAGCACATTTTTTCCAAGTAATGAACATAATATGATAGTGTCCATTGGGATTGTGAAAATCCCGTCGGACTTTTGACAAAGTTCATCTTAGCGGGTTGTTACGTTAATAACACTCCAACCCGCACTAGGTTTAGCATGATGCATGTACATTTCAAGTTGGAGTAGGGTTTCTATAATGGTCTAGACTAGTACTCCCAAGTGGACAAACATAGAGGGAAAGGCATGGGACCATTGATTGCACCGTTTATCGACTAGTCTATAGCAAATAAGCCTTTCTGATTTTTAAAAAAAGGGTGATTTTCAGGAAAGCGCAGACACTCATCAAGCGCCGCTATGTTGATAATTGACATGAGTGGAGTATGATGTGGAGCATGCTTTATGCAGAAATAATAACACATTGCCAAGTATTTGTGTGTAAAAAGCAGTAAGTACAATAGCAAAAGTGAACATGAAAAAGAGAGAAAAGAAAAGAAAGACAAAAGAAAGAAGTCAGTTTGGCTCATAAAAATGTGCGAGAACGTAATGAACCAGGTAAGTAAATAGGGATAGTATAGCAGTCAAGATGAAAAGAAATGGAGAGCGGTCATACATGTCATAGAAAACAAAGGAGAATAAGGAAAGGGATGTGCATGTCATATCAAATTTAAACAAATAAAGGTGAATAAGGAAAGGGATGTGCATGTCATAGCAGTTTTTAAACAAATAAAGAAAAATAAAAGCAAGTAATCCACATAAGTCAAGTTCTTTATGGTAAGAGCCTAAGTGTAAATCCCAGTAGAGTCGCTATGCTATCGCGCCTCATTTTCTCGCGAAAGCGGGTTTCGACATGTGGTAACTCTATTAAATGTATTATGAGAAAGAGTCGCCACCTAACGATTTTTAAGGTGCGTTAGGTCACCTATTTGCAAATAACTCTATTTGACTAGTAAACGCCACCAAAGATTGGGTAAGGGCTCAAATTACCTCAAAGAGAAGGTGTTAGGCACTCTTCGAGGTCCACAACTGTGGTTCCCTGCCGAATTTTACACTATGTGGATTATCTGATTAAACTAGGCGAGCATATAAGTAAAGAAAAATATGAAATTTGAAATTCCTATTATCACGTAAAATAATGTAAGAAAAAATATTATTAAACTGTATGAATAATTGATACAAGTTTTAAGGATCACACGGATTACAACTACGTCAGTCTATGTTGAATGACTAAATCCTTTTAGCAAGCATATAAGGGAAGGGGTCCTAAGTTTTTTAGCCTAAAGGATCGCCCTGTGCAACATAAATAATACTTTGTAACTCCCTTTAGGTAGGAGTTGCTCATATTATTCAGCGGGCACAAACTATCATCTCCTGGTACCCGATAATGTTGAAGTTCTTTACTTAAAATTGTTCTAATACAATTCTAAGTTTTACCCTATGCGTGCGCTACCCGTCCCGTGCCTAGGGTCCAAGAGGATTTGGACCTACTATTTGGTAGTTCTAGACTCAACTCAGCTGCTCAAAATGATAAAACTAGGCGACAATCAAAATAGATAGGACTGCACATAATTGCAATAAAAGGGGCTCAAGTAACCTCCGCAGAGAAGCAAGAAAAGCACGCAGACAGATTTCTGGTTAGTCAGTATATGGCATTATGACGTGTTGGAATCGTTAAGTCTTATAGGCATGATTTCTAATTGTTTGCATAATAAAATGTCGAAAACAACCCTAAAATTCTGAGTTACCAAGTTGATCTTATAATATGAGTCTTAGGAATCTGACAGTATCCTATAGGCAGGATTTCTAATGGTTGGCAACTGAAATTGGTTTTATGATACTCTATCCCTATAAGCATGTCGTCTAAGTATGGCAATATAAAAAAACACAAAGAAGGAGCTAATGAACTAGTTAAGATCCTATAGTCATGGTATCTAGGTAAGTAAAAGTATCACATTGTTTCATCCTACAAACATGTTATCCAATAATGTTGGATAGTAGACATGGAAACAAATGTAGTATATTTTGACAAATGAAATGAAGCGTGTGCGCGATTCCTATAAGCATGCTCTCTAACCATTCAAGTCATAATATAGACCCTAAGTTATGTTTTCTAAGTGGATAACATTGTGTGCATATAATTCCAGAGAATGAGGCATGATGAGCAAACAAACAATTAAGACCATATAGGCATGATCTCTACCCATTCATATAAAAGATAAAATATCCCAGTTTCGCCTTTTCACTAATTTTCCCATCATTCAGTTTTACAGGTTATTACAGGCCATATTGAACAAGCATAAACCCAATTACAAATATAGAATAACCCAATAACACATCTAGGCCTTCCAATATGCTCAAACATTTGCACGGACAGTAGGCCCAAACTCCAGATGCGAACATTGTATTTCAAACCTTCAGTACCAAAGCAGGCCCAACATACCAGACCTAGACGAATAACTTACTTACCTAAATGTATGCCAAATTCAGCCATACAGGTGACAAAATACTTATAGTATTTAACTAAACAACCTAAACTTTTAGTTTTAAAAGCTATGTCTAACAACAGCTCTAGCCAAGACACATAAACAAGATCAGGCTAAATTGGAAGTCACACAAGACACATATGAGGCAAGTTCATGCTTGTAATCCTATAAACAAAGTATAAGAGTGACAGAATTGGCTACCATAAGATAGTAAACCATTCCAATGAGGCATGATTCAGAATCCACCTATAGAACCTTAGATGAGGGTCTAGCAGAATCACATACAAGAAACAAGCATAACCTTCACATGAAAGAGTTTATCATGAAAAGCCTAATAAAAAGCATAGCAGAACAAGCAATTACTTAACTAAGTATGGGAAAATTTTAGCATGCTGAAAATTAGTCACAATAAAAGAGGCATATCGAGTTTTAGAAGCAGGACATGCAAGTATTAAGCATAGTACTAGTTGGCTACAGGAAATGCTAGTTATTTCATCCTAAAATCTCGAGCAATATTAGAGAGTATTGAGTTGAAAAAAGAAACTCAAGGAGTGCACATTAAGTAGCAGGAAAGCATGCCTGGTATGTCAATATGATCAAGTATCAGTCTTAGGAAATGTCAAGTTGCAAAGGAATGATTCCATAAGGATAAGCACATATTCTGGGCATGAAGTTCCTTAATCACAAGAGTTCAGAATAAGGCAGGGAATTGACCTCATTCCTGGCCGTAGATATAAACATTCAGGTGCAAATAAACTAGACTAAACAAGCTTAAGAGAACCAAAAGTCCTTCATATTGAACACATGTAAAAGACGTATCAGAGTTGGAATTTTAGGCAAGTTTAAATCTAGAAAATGTTCAGAGTCACAAGATAATTTCATAGTCAAAAAGGTTGCAAACATGGATGTCATAGGAACATATTGATTCATAAATGTCTCAATGGAATGAATATACTGAGTATGAACATAACCGAAAGAGAATGAATTGTTAAGATCAAAGAACTTACCAGCTATCAATTGACAGATAAATAAATAGGAAGAGCCGTCTCAGCGGTACTTCAAACATCAATTGACAACACCAGAACCCAAAATAATCTTAGTGCGTCAGAGTTACCAAGGGTTTCAGATGAACCCCAGACAGTGCTTGCACTAAAAAATATTAACTACCCGAGTTTCGGTGGCCTTGGCTTTCAGCCGGCCAAGAGCCAAAGTTAAGAACAATATAGAATGAGAGAATAAGAGAGAGTATTAGTAGTTAATTTTAGTGACTAAGGTCTGTTTAAAGGGAATTAGGAGAGGGGTTTATACAGTGGTAGAAACAGGCAAATAAACAAGGAAAGAAATAAAGTAAGAATGAAAAACAAGAATAAAATCTCGCATGCAAGTCAGTAAAGTAACCGGAAAGGAAAGAAATCAAACTCCAAACCCTAGTTAGGGTTTAAAACTCAAAATCGGCAAACTGGTATGAAGAATCATGCTTCTATCCGTGTATATAGACGAGATATTGTCCAAATCTCCAAGATTGAGTTGATTCCCTTCTGATATAGAGATGGTATTTGCCAAAATTGGACAAATACCTAAGTAATACCATAAACGTGTGATCAGTAGCGGAGAAACATAGATATGATAAGCAGATAATGATGGAATCCCGTTATCAACGGGATTATGAGAGGGAATTAAGGGAGAGGTGGATAGGGTTCTTCAGAAGAGAGAAGAGGAGAGTTGAGAGCATTTTAGGGAAAAGGGTTTGGGCAGGTGTAATTAAAAGGGTGGATGGTTTATGGATCGTTGATCTCTGAGATCAATGGCCAAGATTAAAAGAATAACGGGGCGGGTCATGGAGTCGGGTCCCGATCGGGTTAGAATTAGAGGGGTTGTCTAGTTTGGGTTGGGGAATTGGGTCAGGTGTTTGGACCTTGATTTTGATCCGAAAGTAACTCAAAATTGGGATACAAATTAAAATACACAAAATTGTTAATAAAATAATCTATAAAACTATTTAACAGATAATAAAATATTAATTATGTAATAAAGTGATTGAAATAATAACTTGACATTATAAAAATATAAAAAATACTATTTTGCACAAATAATGTGAAAAAATGTAATTATGCATAGCACATCGGCTATTATTGCAAAATTGTGTAAATAGCCTAAAATACAAATATAACTGTATAAATAGAGGTAAAAATATATGAAACCTATGTGTGGATAAAAATAATAAATTTAGATGATTTAGTCATCTCAAAATAATTTAAATAGATAATAATAAATAATCAAGTAATTTAAATGCAAGAAAATCTATTTTAAAGCTCTAAAGATTATGAAACATTATAGAAAATACTTGTATAACTCTTGTAAATTATGTAATGATGCAAATTGACATTTTGAAAGTATATATACTTATTTGAAGCATATGAGGGTAAAATTGGGTATCAACAACGTCAGTACGAATAAAGTACCGAGTATGTAAGGCATGAAAAGTAGTATATAAAAGACATGAAAGAAACATGGAGTAAAGGACTCAACTTGTAAGTTTGAATAACTCAATGAATCATGAAAACTTTATAGTGTCATGTATACGCGTATAAATTTCATATCATGCATAGGTATATGCGTACATAAAATCGCCAAGCCTCTAAGGGCATCCCATCATATCATACGACCTCAGTGGGCGAAATCATCAACATATACCAGTTGATCATGTGGTGGTGTGTTTATAACACCGTAACCTTTCCCCGTATATATATATATATATATATATATATATATATATATATATATATATATATATACACATACAACTCTATCTGATCATGGGTTAATTAACATGTATAAATGCTTACAATGCATACGGAAGTAAGTCAATACGATCTCTCGGAAAGTAAAAAGATTAATATTCCTTATCAATATCATGAAATAAACTTTATCAACTTACGCATTTTCTGATACCTATGGATAGACGATATACAAGTAGGACACATGGGTAATCAAGAACATAGGAACCGCTAGTACTTCTAAGAATAGAGTCATTCGTGAAAGCTCCGTGTTTGCTCATTTCATTTGTATCATATGGATCATGCTAAAAGGGAAGAAGGGATAGCCTTAACATACCTTATTGCAGTCTGCCCAATGACCACGTTGATGGCAGTTTAATCTACAACAACGATAATAATACTATCATTAAGCTAAAAATGATGCAACTATCGCACAACGAATACTAAACTTGTTTTATATTAAAATGGACGGCATCTCCCTTGTTTTCCTTGATTTCCTCAAGTCCATGAAAACAACAAAAACAAATAAAACCTTCAACTATATACCTTCAGCATAACAACACACCCAACATCCCAACAACACCAATCAATCTACACAACAACAAGTGCACAAATGTCACCGACAAAACTACTATTTAACACGACAAGCGTCAAATTTAGATTGGAACCAAACCCTGACTCCTTTTACCATCTCCCATGTACATAAAACACCATCAACAGGTCCAGCATATAAACATATATATTAACATGACATTCCCACCTTATATCAATCATAAAAGTAACATCAAACAACCCAACAAGATATAATAACAACATGAACAACTTCTAGGTATTGTGGTTGCTTCTTCTCCTATTTACAAAATCATCAACATACTCAACATATTGACAAGCATAAAAACAACAAGAAAATTTTAACCAAACTATTCCCCATAAATTCCAGCCATATGAAGTCATATACTCAACTCCAAAATAGTCCAATAAGAGACAACAACTTCTTGTACAACTTCAAGTTCTGTCTTGTAATTCTTCATCCAAATAACTTAACCAACACATACATAAGATTAATCCCAGGAAATAGAGTATTATACATACCTTAAATAATCAAAAAAAACTCTAACCCAATCTTCCCTTAGCTTACAAGCACCGTTAAATGCATCACAACACCATAGAGACTCTCTTCTTCACTTAGGCTAACTTTTGAGACTATGTTTAGGTAAAACCACCTTGATTCGACTTGGAACCTTGAAGAAATGTTAGGGAAGTATTGAGAGAGTTTGGAAACTGTCCTTGGTTGAAAATGACCAAAAATGATCCGTCCAATCCCTTCAAAATGTTCAACATTCGTCCACCACCTAAGTGGGTCGCATTGGGAGCTACTTGCGCGGTCTCACGAAAATGTGAATGTCTCTTTACTTGGATGCCGTACCGATGAGTTGTTTAAAGAGTTAGAAATTAGACTCATAGAAATTCAATTTGGTAAGTAGATCATCCAACAAATCTAGGTATATTTTGGAGAAAATCTCAGCTACATTTGACCTAATTTGCAGCACATTTATGAATGTAACTTCTGATGACCTTTGCCAACTTTTGGTCCATGACTCGCTTGACTTTAAAACATAATACATGACTATCATACGACTAAAATAACTCAGAAAATTACCTTATTATCATGTTAAGTACCCTAGTATCACCCTAAAAGTACATGTTATAACATTCCCAACTTGTCGACATTCGACGAAACTTATTTTCTTCAATTTGTTTAGCTTCTAAGCCTTTAAACCCTCTTGGTACTTTTTATTAATTATCCAAGGTAACATGATTAACTTACTTTATGTACTTTCAAAGACGATATCATTTTTGAGCTTACATAAATTGACTTACAACGTACTCTCACGTACGAAAATATAGGGTGTAACAGTTTGAGCCTAGTGAGACTAGGCTATTGAGCACGAATTTAGTTCATGATGCTACGGAGTAGGTGTAATTTATCAGAAGAGGCTTTGTACAGCACAGTCCGGGCAAAAGAGTTATGCTGAAATGAAGGTTTGACTTGGTCAGGTGGCATGCAAATTTTCTTTGCAACCCAGCTTATTAGGAGTTCATCAGGTGTTTCATGTTTGTTGACCTGAGCGATTTTGGTTTTGATGATTGAAAAAGGAACACATGCATGAACCAGGTCCACGGACACTATACACTGGTTACGGTCAGAACCAAGCAAAAGGTATGCACTTGCATGGGAGAAGTATAAGTGATTACTTATGATAATCTATGAACGAAAAGATTGCATTATTGATAAGGAGCAGGACTCCTTACTTGAAGAGAACTCTATCCTGATAAGGAAAGAGTTAGAAATTGAATTTAACTAGAACTCTTTCACCAAGGAAGAGTAAAGCATTATACCTCTAGTTAATCCTTATTCTACTAACTCTATAAATATCAGTTGTTTTCCTTTACAGGTTACACCTACTGATGTTAAACTAGAATTGCGAGAAAAATCGTTGGGCATTTTTTAAGCAATTCCTGTGAGTTTCAAAAGTGCGAACCTGAAGCTACGTGAACTAGATTGAAGAACTAGTTTCATGTGTCTGTCTTCTATTCTAGTTCAATTATAGTATGAGCTTTTGATTTGTACCTTTTAGCTTTGCTTTAGAAGCATTTTTACTAGGTACTTGAGTTGTACAGTTCAAGTTGAGTTAACTTAAAGCAGTTGCAACAGACTGTGTCTTATTGCTACAAGGGTTATAGTTAGTCCTTATGTTTGCCAGAGTTTGTAAATATTGTTGTTTGGCTTATGGTTTTAGTGAGTGTTGGAAAAATCCTACTCGAAAGTAGCTCGTGGTTTTTTTCACCTTTTGAGCCAGGTGTTTTTCACGTAAAAACACTTGTGTTCTTTACTTTCTGCATTACTTATTCCGCAACTATAGTTTAAGGAATGCATAGAAGAATCAAGTCTTTCTATGATCTAGTGCACGCAAAAATTGGACACCACATAAATCACACACCCCCCTCTTTGTGTGGTATTGAAGTATAAAACATCAAATATTTCATGCTTCCAAAGTACTGTGAGGATCTGTCACATGTGTTTCATTTCAGCTTGATACACTTGGACAGATATTTGAATTATGATGAGGAGTTAGTGTCCACATTGGACAGGCATGTTCAAAAGCTGAGGTCGAAGAATATTGCATCAGCGAAGGTTCACTGGAGAGGTCAACCGATCGAGGAGGTGAGTTGGGAGACTGAGCATGATATGTGGAGTAGATATCCCCACCTCTTTGATATCACATGTATGATTCTAAACTCGTTCGAGGATGAACTTTTGCTTAAGAAGGAGAGAATGTAATGACCCTGCCAATCATTTTGTATATTTGAGCCTTGTTTCCCTATTTTATGCTTCATGTATATGTATTTATTGTTATGTGACTTGTGGGGATGGTCATTTAGGTTCGGGAATATTTTGGAGTGAATTAGAACACTTAGTTCTAGTGTTGGAAACTTAAGTTATAGGAGTTAACCAAGGTTTGACCTTTGTATAAACGACCTCGGATTTGTGATTTAATGGTTCCAATAAGTTTTTATGGTGATTTTAGACTTAGGTGTATGTACAGATTTAGATTAGAGGCTCATAGGTTGATTTGGCTCTAATTGTTGAAAGTTAAAAATTTGAAGGACTAGAAAGCTCATAGGTTTGACAAGGAGTTAATCTTGAGGCTATTGGGGTTGGATTAATATTCCTAGGTTTAGAATTTGTTTTTATGTCATTTCAGACTTGTGCAAAAAAGTTTGTTGCATTCCGAGTTGGTTTGATAAGAATCGGACGTTTAGTTGGAGGTTAGAGGATTATGAACTTAAGAGAAGTTCAATTCATGATTTGATCGTCGACTCGTAGACCTGGGCTCTTGCATGTGATTGAGGATTTCGATAGGTCTGAATGTTTATGGACTTGTTGGTATGATTGGACAGGGTCCCAGTGGCTCGGGTGAGTTTTGGAAAACCCGGAGCTTGGTTAAATTGTTGAAACACTGCTGGTTTCTATTGTGCTTCGCGATCGTAGAGCAATTCTCGCAATCGCAGAGGTTTATTTGGGAAAGAGGCATTTTGTTCTTTGAGTTCGCGAATTGTCAGTCACGTTCGCGAAGTTTTGTGGTATGTAACCTTCACATTCGCGACACAGGGGTCGTGTTCGTGTAGAGTAGAGGTTGGCTAGGAGCCGGCTGAAGCTTCGTCATCGGGTTCGCAGGATTAGTGTCGCATTCACATAGGCTTTGGGTTGGCAGTGCATCACATTCGTTGGTGATGGACCGCATTCGTAATGGGAATTTTGAGGCTGAAGCTGGTATTTGGTTCTCAAATGCGAGGCTCAGACCGCGTTCGTGCGGGATATCACTGGGCAGGCTTATAAGTTGTGTAATTTCGAGACTTAGACCTATTATTTCCGATTTTAAGAACTAGACTTAGAGATGGATGATTTTTGAAGTAGATTTCCACACAAGAAAAGAGGGTAAGTGATTTTTACTCGATTTTAATATTATATCTTGTTTTCCAATGGATTATTACATATAGATTATGGGATTTAAAAGAGAAATTTGGAGAATTTGATTATGGTTTTGGAGAGTGAAAAAATAGAGATTTGAACCCTGATTCGGAGTTAGATTTAGATGAAACTTGTGTATTTAGACTCGTAGTTAAATGAGTAGTCAGGATTGGTGACTTTGGTCAGGTTCTAGGAAGTGGGCCTAGATTAACGTTTTAGTTGATTTTGTGCAATTTGATAAATATTGGAGATTTATTATTTGGAATCAATTTCTATAGTCGTAGTTGATGTTATTGAGTTATTTTTAACTAGATTTGAGCCGTTTAGAGGTCGATTCGCTTGGGAAGGGCTTTTTGGATTATTGATTCAAGCGCTTTGAGGTAAGTAACTTGTCTAAATGTGGTTTGAGATGTTGGATGTGCTATTTGATACATGTTGGGGGTAACACAGGTGTTAAGTGATGGGCCTATATGCGTACAATGGGGTTATTCATAATCTGGGCAGACCTTAGGCTATTATGTGCCTTGTTTTGCTATCATGTCTGGTTATTTCTATGTTTCTCTACTTGTATTAATACTTAAACTATTATTCATGCTAGAAATTATTCATTCACATACATAATGTTAAATCCGTGTATTATATCTCTATCTTTGTGCATTATTTATATTTTATCTCACACGATGTTGTTGCCCTTATATGTGTGACACGAGTTATACTGAGTACTATAAGATGTGAGCATTTGAGACTTGAGCAGTTGATGACTGATCTTGGGCCATAGGGAAGATTTAATACTAATAGTAAGGTGACGCATATGCCAAGCCCCATATGGGGCTGCGTGGTATTGATTATGAGGTGATGCGTGTGCAAGGCCCCATATTGGAATAGGTGATATTGATCATTGTCTTAGATCTGATCAGTATTTGGGCTAGGATCTGACCCTCCGGAGTCAGGTAATAACCTATTGGTGCAGGCACACGATTCAAATCTATGCTTGGTGGGGGACTTATATCAAGCAGTCGTATAGTGGTGAGTGCATGTAATGACCCTGTCAATTCTTTTGAGTATTTTAGCCATGTTCCCCCATCTATTTCCCATCTATGTTATATTGTGGTTATGTGACTTGTCAGGGTATTTTTTTTTGTTCGGGTGAGTTTCTGAGTGAAATAGGGCACTTAGTCCCAAAGTTGGAAGTTTAAGTTGAAAGAGATAACTGTAGTTGACTTTTGTGTAGAAGACTTCGGAATCTAGTTTTGACTGTTCTAACAGCTTCGTATGGTGATTTTAGACTTAGGAGAATTTCCGGATATTGATTTGGAGGTCCGTAGGTCGTTTCGGTTTGAATTGACGAAAGTTAGAAAGTTTAAGGTTGAGAAGTTTGACCGGGAGTTAACTTTATTGATATTGGGGTCGAATTTCGATTCTAGAAATTAGAATATGTTAATCATGTCATTTATGACTTGTGTGCGAAATTTGAGGTCAATCGGAGTTGTTTTGGTATGAATCGGTGTTAGTTTTGGCAATCGGATGTTCATAGTTTTAATAGGCTAGAATTGGGTTGCGATTCATAGAATCGATGTTGTTTGATGTGATTTTAGGCCTCGAGTAGGTCTGTTATGTTTTTTGAAACTTGTTGGTATATTCGTACGGGGTCCCGAGGATGAATCGGATTGAAATCAGATTATTTTGGTCTTCGTTGAAATGCAGAAGTTGTTGAAGTTCTAGTGCAATCGCACCTGCACACTTTTGGCTGCAGGTGCGGCACCATAGAAGCGGCCTATGAGCCGCAGAAGCGAAGATTGGTTTGTCCGCAGAAGAGGACGCACATAAGCGGTTGTACTCCCACATATGCGCTTAGGGATTCTGCATGTGCGAGATTTCAGGGGCCTAAGTGAGGGCCACAACTATAATGGAAATTCCATAGGTGCGGGGCCACAAATGCGGCTAAAGGCTCGCAGAAGAGAAAGTCGCTGGGCAGAAAAGGGCTAGAGACGAGGGTTATTTCATACTTCATCTTTTGACCTAGAGAACTCGGTTTGTGATGATTTTGCGAGAGATTTTCAAGGAAATCATCGTGGTAATTGATTCTAACTTGGATTTGGCTAGAATACATGCATCCGTTGTATTTTTTGTCATTTAATTAGTGATTTGAGTTGTAAAAGTTGGGGGAAATTGTGAAACTTTTTAAACCAAATTTTGGGGATTTTAAAGGCGATTTGAAGTAGGATTTGAGTAATTTTTGTATGGTTGGACTCGTTATTGAATAGGTATTCAAATTTTGTAAGTTTGGCCGGTTCCGAGACGGGCCTGGGGTGGACAATTTGAGTTGACTTTTGTTTCTCTTTAAAGATTGAAACTTTATTGTTAGAAATAACTTCCTATAGTTTGTATTAATGGTATGAAATTGTTTTGGCTAGATTCGAGCCGTTCGGAGTTGGATAATCGCAGGAAAGTCTTACTAGTGGATTGAGTTAGCATGTTTTGAGGTAAGTGTCTTGCCTAACTTTGTGGGGGCAAGGAGGGGGGGATTACCCCTTAGGATTGGTGTTGTTTCATGTTAATGGTGGTATGTTGAAGTCATGTACGCAAGGTGACGAGTGTGTACACGGGCTAAATATGGTAATTGACTGGTCTTAGCTATGTAGATTCCTTCCATGCCTTTAATTGGGTTGCCATAAGATGTTATATTCTTCTTCATTAGTTTATCTTCACATGTTTTACTTGACATCGTTAATACTTGTCTTATCCTTACTTGGTAATTGTTTTTAAGATGTTTAATTGAAATTATTGTTCTCTCAATTCCTTATTCATTATTTAACTGTTGAGTTCCTTTACTTGAAGTTGTTATTTCTTGGATTATCTGCACAACGTTCGTAGCCCTGAAGTCCCCTTCCCTTCTATCATTATTGTTTTATTGAGTTTCAAAACAGTTGTACTTTGTGCAGACCTTATTCATAGCAATGTAGATACTCATGTATTCGTGACTCCAGGTTTTGGGACATGTTTAGATTTCGTTGTCCGGTCTTATATCACTCTGTTTCAGACATTCATTGTTATTATTGTTAATATTTTTTTCAACTTTTAAAATCGGATAATTATCTACTTCACGTCGGCTTACCTAGCAAGTGGATGTTAAGCGTCATCACGGTCCCGAGGTTGGGATTCCGGGTTGTGATATTTTGTACGCTAATATACCTGCTAAATTGGATGATAACAATATATATTGACGAAGTAATAGTTAATTGATGAAATTCATGTCTCCGTTTAGAGATTGATAATACACCTTTGTGAAAGATTATAAATTTTGATGTTTAAATTCTGCAAGTGAATATTTTATTCGTCACATAAAATAAGTTAAGTGAAAGTCGAAAGAATATAATCAATGAATTAAATTTTGTTAGTAATTTAATTTATTTGATTTAGTATCTGAATCTTAAAAAGGTGAGGTAAATAAGGTTTAACGAAAGAATTTCGAAATTAAACTGAGAAGTGCAATTATGAATTTTTAGTGAAACAATTTATAATTTATTTTAATTTGGATATTTCGAATTAATTCTCGTTAATTATATTATATGTGTTATGAAACAATAAAAGAAGAAGAACAATATTGTAGAGAAAGAGAGAGAGAGGAAATTCTTATTGAATTTCGGGATGAATTACAATGGAAGAGGACCTCTCTATTTATAGGGAAAGAGTGACTTAGCCACCAAGTAACAAACCCTAGAATCTCTCTAGAATATAGACATTCACCATAAATAGAATTCTATTTATAACACTCCCCCTTGAATGTCTATTCAACAAATAATGTGCCTCATTAAAACCTTAACTAAAATAAACCCAATGGGAAAAAAATTCTAGAAAAGGAAAAAGAGTACACGTGTTTAGAAATGCGCCTTTTGGTTGCCTCGTTAAAAACCTCACAAGGAAAACTCAGTGGGACAAAACCTTGTAAGGGAAAAAGATTGCAACGCGCATTAACTCCCCCTGATGAGAGCATCAATTCACATCCTTGAGCCTTCGCATCCCAATCTTGTGTATTATCTTCTTGAAGGTTGACGTCAGCAGAGATTTGATGAATAAATCATTTATATTAACCTCAATGAATATGTTGCACCTTGAAAAACCTCGCTATCACATTATCATACTTATAGTTATAGCAAGATACATATGTGCACAAATAGCACCTAGGATATGGTACTTTATGACCAAGAATTGTATATGCTTTAAGCGATTTAAATTCTTCAGGGATCGCTATCAACATTTTCATGTCATGCTAAACAAATGAGATATCGAAAACCGATTGCACATATCATTGACTTTATACTTTTAAGTGTTTGAACTGTAGGTCCAAAGCTATATGTCTTTCATATGAAACCAATTCTACTTGAATTGTTTCTCCAGACTTAAGATCCTCATATATATTTAGCGCTATTATAAATGTCGTCGACAAACATTTTATATCGGTTCCAACCTCCTTATTTTCATATAGACATGACATAGAGATCTCTTCATTCATATATGCAGGTACCTGAACCTCTCTTGAGATTTTATGAAGTGTTATGTCATGTGATCCTCTAGATCACTTGCCTCCTTTATTATGATCATTTGCTCATCTTCTTTATCAAGAGGTTTATTTGAAACCGATTTGTCTATATCGCTTTAAGCGTACCATAGACTTTGTCCTTCTAGGACTTAATGGGAGCATTTGCAATGAGAAATATAGTTACTTACTTTGGGTCAGCAAATGCGTTTGCATGCTTTGCAATATACTGCAGATGAATTATCTTTTTATGAACTTCAAGTTCATATTATCTTATTCGAGGATCTAGATGTACAAATGACAATTCATTTCACGTAAATTTTTCTCAATTGTTTACCATATATCCCCCTCATGTTAGAAAAACTAACTTATTTCCTCAACTTTGAGAACCCATCTTTGTGTGTTATTGTATTAGTCAAAATATACCCGGCACATCAATAATAATAAGATGGAATTATTTGGTTCCTGACCCTGAACCACTTATGAGTGGAGAAAATAATATACTTTGGTATATAATGTATATCAAATTGATATAAATAACTTTGTTCTCATAAACAATTGTTTAGCAATTAAGTGGAGGCACTCAATAAATCATTTTGCTAAACCAACTGTGATGTAAACCAATTTATCAAGATGAACTATCTTGAATAGACAATCTGGAAATTATGCTCTAAATTAAATTATTGAGCAAGTTACCACGCAAACAGCAGGTTGCAGGTTAATAATAATTGCACATGTAACCCTCTCATAGATANCTCAATCCCAATTTTAGTTGGTCTATTAATTAATGAGAACAAGTAACATAAGAGAATTCATAAAGAACTTTCTAGTTCTTTAATATTTACCCATGTGAATTCTCTTTTATTTTTGCACATCATACTTAAATTGATATGACTAAATCAATTATGCCAACTGGATAAATTATCAATATTGATAAACTTCAAGTTTATATCATGACGTGTGCAATTATCAATAAACTCCAAGTTTATTATGATATGGCTTTATATATCAATAAACATTCACTTTATCATGGTATTCTTTTATTTGTGTAATACAAACTGGAGAATAAAGCGGATAACTTTAATATACATATTACCCCGCTACAAGTTGTAGTAATAGAAGATATTAATTTTTTTTTTATAGTCTCAATATATTCAATCACTTTCACGAATACTTTAGAAACTCAATAAGTTTCTTTGAGACTTACCACAACCCAATAAATTGACATGATAATCAATTGTATTCCTCCAAAATAGTAATAATTGGCTCTTCCAGAGCTCTCAATTAATTTTGTACTACCACATATTCATCAATATTCATATGGTGAATATCTCTTTCAAGGAGAAAGTTGTAAATTATGGTCATTGTCAAAATTATATGCAAGATCTGTTTCTTGCATTAGTGTTATCCTTTAATAATCACATTGCCAAAATAGTTTGGCGTACAATAGGTACGTGACCAATGATCATTCATGCCATAATAATGACATTATTTTCTTATATCATCTCAAACCTCCTTTTAGAGATGAGTGTAGTATATTCACTACCACTAGCACTTACATATTCTTCCAACAATGAATATGTATCATAAATCAGATGTTGTCACATTCATATCATGAATGGACCATAATCATCTATATGTGCTTTACGAATTTCATGTCAAATTGATGACAAATATAACTTTCAAATAGTGAAAGATTATTTTGAGAATTCTTATTATTCCAGTTATCACAATGATGACGATCATAATTTAGTCGATTATCACTGTCACATTCATTGATACCTTCACGGTAATAATTATGTCTTCTTTCAGACTTATTACATATTGCTATCACATTCTCTTAAGGGGAATGAGAATGAAGCAAATTCAATGGGACGAGTTTTCACTTCTTTGCCCACAATCATACATGAATTTGATCATGGCAATGCATAGAAATTTTACCACTTCGGGTGGTTATAATTTCTTGCAAACTCTATAAGAGTTATAATCAAAGTTTATTTTCTTTGCTTGCATTTCAAATAAAATTATAGAATGTCAAAAATTTAAAAGAGAAAAACAAAGTAAAATACTTACCTTAAATCCAAAATTTAATCATGAAGGAAGTTCATAGAACACTTGACAATCATTATTCTCAATCCAAAAATACTTATTATTGTACATCAATAGAATACATTAATTAAGGCATGTAAACATATTGGATTTATAGTTTAATATGTGCATATTTTCATAAAAAGGGAACCGGATGAATCGGGAGTTAACGCGGTATAAATCATTACGTATAATTATGTACTAAGTAACTTTGTGACTAAATCATAACACATTTTTATCAATATACAATCGCATTGCAATTTGCAAACTTACCATTCACTGATGTAATCATTCAAACCTCATCATCCATACAATTTTCATTGTAATAAAATTCTTAGTCTGTTTGTCATAGTAAATCTTCAGAGACATTCATGTGAATAAGGAGTTAGTTATACAACAGATTAATAAGGAAATGAGGAAAAAAAGTAGATATGTTATAAGGAGCACATAGGGCACTAGATGTAGGTTGCTCATACAGAGAATTTGTAACTAGTTTATGTTGCTTAGAGGCCTTATACTATTGGCACTCTTCCTAGGAGGTGGTCAAAGTATCTGGTGCTCTTTAGGTGTATCTTTGTTTTGTTTATGGTAATATTTCATATTTATTGCCAAAAAACTAAATAGGTAATTAAGGATATTTTCGTCTTGTAGATATTTTCCAAGGATTGTTAGAATCCTACTTTGAATTCGGTACAAAATAAATACTACGAGACTTGGGGTAAAAAATAATAATCCTGCTTATTACTACAAATAAAAATCCAATTAAATGGGGGATAAAGCGATCTCAGAATTTTACTTTTGAGATTAGCATGTTAATTTGTAGCAATTATGTGTGAATTCAATGAATAATCATATAATATTAGTCACAAAGGATAAACAGTACTAATTGATACTAATGACTACTACTCATGTAAAGAACTATGATTACATGGTGTTTATTCACTAACTACTACAAATAGGTAAAACAAAAAAAATTATAATAATCAAACTACTCAATCATCTTTAACCACGGATCCATCACCGATCAAGTGGTCTATTTTTTCATCAGGGCGCTCAAAGAAGTCTGCCACATCCAAGTGGGTGATGTCAAAATCATTGTCAGAGACAAAATTGGCTTAGGGTATTTATTCTTTAGAGATTCTTGATAAAGCTCAACCAAATGTCTTGGTACACGACAAATATTTTCCCAATGCCCTTTTCCACCGCAACGATAACATTCAGTTTCTGAACCATTTGCATTTGGCTTCTCATATTTCCCTTTCCACTTTTAGTGGTCATATTTCTTTGGAGGGTGATTAACACCAGGGAAATTTCTTCCTTGTCCACGGCCACAACCACGACCACGACCATTAATAGGGCCACGGCCTTTCTCACGTTTGGCATAATGGGAATACACTTCATTCACTTCAGGCAATTGTGTAGACCCAGTGGGTCGATTTTTGTGATTTCTCATGAGCAAGTCATTATTTCACTTAGCCACAAGGAGAAGAGAAATCAACTCTGAGTACTTCTTGAAACCTTTCTCTCGGTATTGCTGTTGCAAGACCATATTGGAAGCATGAAACGTTGTAAACGTTTTTTCAAGCATATCATAATCAGTGATAGTATCTCCACAGAGTTTCAATTTAGAAGTAATTCTGAACATTGCAGAATTATATTCAGAAACAGACTTAAAGTCTTGGAGCCTCAGATGAGCCCAATCATATCGTGCTTGTGGAAGAGTGACCAACTTTAAGTTGTCATATCTTTCTTTTAAGCCATTCCACAAAACAAGTGGATCTTTGACTGTGAGATATTCTATTTTCAACCCTTCATCAAGGTGATGGCGCAAGAAAATCAAGGCCTTAGCACAGTCTTGGGTAGATGCTTTATTTTTATCTTTAATGGCGTCTCCAAGACCCATTGCATCTAAATGGATTTCAGCATCCAACACCCATGTCATATAGTTCTTGCCCGAAATTTCAAGGGCAACGAACTTTCTTTTCATAATGTCAGTCATAATTAAAAGAAAAGGAGAGGAGAAAAGTTATACCTTAATCTTCTCAAAGAGCTTCTTGAGATGGTAGAGTCTCGTGCTGATAACGTGTTATGAAACAATAAAAGAAGAAGAACAATATTGTAGAGAAAGAGAGAGAGGAAATTCTTATTGAATTTTGGGATGAATTACAATGGAAGAGGACCTCTCTATTTATAGGGAAAGAGTGACTTAGCCACCAAGTAACAAACCCTAAAATCTCTCTAGAATATAGACATTCACCATAAATAAAATTCTATTTATAACAATATGGTTCCTGTTGTGCATGAATAGTTAGGAATTAAATGGAATCTAATTTCTTGGGGAAAAAAAACTAGTTGGTTTGGAAAGGGTTTTAAACCTTAAAACTCGTGACTATATAAAGAGTATTATTTCATCAAGGAGGCTAGACGTTTCTATATGTTTTTCTAAGAAATGTAACGCCTACAAGAGTTTTATATATTCGGGTATTGTTCTGTAACATAGCAAAAGACCGTAGAACAGGAGCATGATCTTGTGGAAAGTTTTTTCTCATACTTGAAGGTTCATTTTGGGATCACGATCAACCTTCAAGAGATAAGTGTCGATTTTATGTTTGATTAAAATCTATAATTATGTATTATCTATATTACATACAACTTATCTTGCCTATTTTCTTCCGTTGTTTATACATGTATTCCATCTAACTATTGCTAAGAATGATGAGTTTAACATGACATCTCTAATTTGTAAAATTCTTAACAATACGTTGGAATTTTCTTTTCTTCAATTGTCCTTTTATCTAAGGTTTTATGAACTCTAAAATATGCAATATATCTTGCGGTGTTCAGGCTGGCACGATATACGGTGAAAAGGGAATGCTGATTGATGGCCACGGATTCGGATATTTCCATAAACTAAAATAACACCAGTGGAATATGTAGATAGATAGAGATAAACTATACTGCTGTTGGGGTTGTGTGCTATTTCATTTCCAAAAGCTCAACTTGCCAAGTTGCTATATTATTTAGTATATTAAAAAGTAATACTACATTGTATCCTATCTCTTTGGACCTTACACTTTACAGAGAAGAATTGCAGGCTTTTGGGGCTCTTAGCTTCTTTCAGCAAAATGTTCTGTATTATATCGCGTTTGTGGACCGTGACACTTAGAGGGTGGAGATCAACAGTTCTCCACGTTGAATAGTGGAAAGTTGGTGGATATAACCCCTTTCCAAAAAAAATGAAAATTTTTCAAAAAAAAGAGATCAAATTCTTATGTCCTAATGGGCTAGTCAGATCAGTACATTTTGAATACCGGTAATCTAAAATTAAGGATGTGTTTGGTATCAAACGCAAAATACTTTTCAATTTTTTTATATTTGGTTGACTTAAATATTTTAGAAAATATTTTTCAATATTCCTTCTCAAGTTTTCTCACCTTATTCTATACCCTTACCAACACACTCACCTAACTCCACCAGATGCCCTCTCTTCAAAAAAAAAAAAATTCCCGTCATCACCCACCCCCACCTCGCAAAAAAAATTTACTTTTCTCTTGTAATTTTAAATTTCTGTTTTCGTTTTTCTACACCACACACCCCACCTCCGCACAAAAAAAGTTTTTTTTTACTTTTTTTTTATAATGTTCNACAGAAATTTAAAATTACAAGAAAAAAAAAATTCCCGTCATCACCCACCCCCACCTCGCAAAAAAAATTTACTTTTCTCTTGTAATTTTAAATTTCTGTTTTCGTTTTTCTACACCACACACCCCACCTCCGCACAAAAAAAGTTTTTTTTTACTTTTTTTTTATAATGTTCAAATTTCTGTTTTTTTCTTCTTCTTTTTTGCGCCCCCCACCCCCCGGAAAAAAATATTTTTTTTATATATTTTCAGTTTTGCGGTTTAGAAGTTTATGAAATTTGTGGGTTCGGAAGGTTGTTGGTTCAAAAATTTATTTATTGTATTTAAAACTATTTATGAATGCTCTTGAAAAAATATTTTCCTTAGTTTGCATACCAAACACCAAAAAATAAATAAAATTACGGAAAATATTTTCGGTTATTCCAAACTAATCCTAAGAGGAAAAAGAAAAAACCGAGACTGAACTAGGCGTTAGGAAGGTTTAGTTCATTTTGGAATATCTCTGCAAGATCTCTGACTATTCTGTTTGTCGCAATCTATTAATCCAAAGTTGGCAGCTCCATTTAAGAGATTTTGTCATCTACTACTTAATAAGGACAAGCACTTCGGCATATAAAGTGACTCTAATGCTTTCTAGTTTTTTTGTACGGATTCCAGTTGAGTTAGCTACGTATGTACATTCAAATGCACGGAAAAATGGGTTAATTTTCTTTCAAAATTCATAGAAAAACATGAAAAATCGAATATGACACAGACACACAGGCCACGACAAGTGCTAGAAGAGAAGGAAATCTATTGGCGTTATTATTAGAAATGGCTTTGGAATTTTGGATGTGGGAAACTCATTTAGCGGAACAAAGTCCACGAAAACGTCGTTCGCTTTATCTTTTAGTAGCGGATGCCCAATATGTAATGATCTGGTTCTTTTATGGATTTTAAAGTATTGTCCACTTTTACCTTGAGTCTTGAGAATAAATTTTTTTTAGAGAACGTTTTTTCTTTTAATGAACTTTACGCACACAAATTTGAATTAATCGATGCCCCTATATGTACATCAAAATATGAACTCTTCGTCATACATTATCTCAATACGTTTTATCTGTATATAGTTATATAGTATGATTAAAAATCAAATAGTATATCTTATTTAAAGCGATGTCAATCAATCCCCGTTGCTACTCCTTAGATTAGTAATAGGTATGAAAGGCAACATAAACCCGTGATATTTTGTAACCAAAACAAACATAATACCAAACTGCGCCATATCTCTTCAATTAAGTGGGCGTTTTGGACATAAAAAAAATTTTAAAAAAAAAAAAAGTAAAAAGAATTTTCAAGTAAAAATGATGTTTGAAAATTAGAGTTATGTTTGGACATAAATATAATTTTGGGTTAGTTTTGAAGTTTTGTGAGGGATCTGAGTGGAAATTTTGAAAAACAGCTTTTTGAAGTTTTTCAAATTTTCATAAAATTCCAAAAACTCTTTTTCAAGTGAAAATTGAAAATTTTATGGCCAAACATTAATTTCGAGAAAAAAAAGTGAAAAAATTCTTATGTCCAAACACTATGTAACGATCCGACCGGTTGTTTTGCTTTCTAGAACCCCGTTCCCCTAAAGAAGACAAGCATGTGATTTTCCTGTTTTATGACTTGCGGGGATGGTTAGTTTGAGAATTTGGAACGGTTCGGGTTGAAATCAGAACATTTAGTTCCTTAAGTTGGTCTTAAAAGGCCAAGTTTGACTTCGATAAATATTTTGAGTAAACGACCTCGGAATTGGGATTTTACTGTTCTAATAGGTTCGTTTGATGATTTCGGACTCGGACGTATGCTGATAAGTAGGGATTTTGATTGCTTATTTTCTCTCTTTTACTTACGTTTTAGCTCAAAAATGCTTAAAGGTATTCCCGAGAACTAATGAAATGTGCTTTCTTGCAGAAATATTGGGAAACGAGCCAAAAAAATAAAAATCAACTCAAAAAGGAGTAAAATTGGACAAGGACCAAAACAAGGCAAAATGGACCAAAGTGCGGACCGCACAATACTGTGTGCGGCCGCAGACTCTGAAGAGCCACTGTCAAAATTCCTTCACTAAGTGTGGACCGCATAATTATTGTGCAGCCGCAGACGACAAGGTTCAAAGAGATGATGTTTTGGGGCCTGAAGAAGTGCAGACCGCACTATTATTGTGCAACTGCACTCAGAAATGTACGGTCCGCACAATCAGAGAAAGTGCGACCGCACCCCATATTTATGTGGCCGCAAAAGACCACCTTGTCAAGTCAGCCTCAAAGTGCGGACCGCACACAGAATTGTGCGGCCGCACAACCTCCACATGGACAATTTTGTCCGATAATTTTAGTTAGGTATAAATAGATCTTTTTATCATTTTTAGGTTACGTTGGAGCACCTGAGAATATAGAGCCATTTTACTTTTAGTTTTTTGGGTTACTTTGTAATAGATTGTCATTTTGACATTAGATTTTCTTCTCTTAATTATTTATTATGAGTTTAATCTTAGTTTCTTCTTTATTTTCTTCATTTTTTTCCTATGAGTAGCTATACCCTTAGCTAGGGTTGTGACCCAGCCCTAGTAGGGTTAACTAATAGATGATTGATTTAGGGCTTATTTATGATTGGGTATATGATATTTAGCTCAGTTCTTGCTTGAATTTTAGAATTGATGGTTGCAAACACTCAAGAAATTGATAGCCCCAATTAAAGGGTTGAATGTAGAGATAGTAAGACCCGATTTGAGCATCTATCACTTATTTTGTGAAATACCCATCTGGACTTGAGAAGGACAAATTGGAAAAAATCACTCAAACTACCGAGAGGTATAGAGTGAGTAATCGCGTGTGATTGCTATATTATATCTTGACCAACTAAACATGCCCTAAAGCTCTGAATTTGTTAGGTAACCAACTAGGCGGAAGTCGTAGCCCTATATCTTTCATAACTTGAATAACAACAAAATCAAAAATATTGTCTCTTAGCTTTACAATTTCAAGCATTAGCATAAAAATTAGAAGTAGAAAGAACAACTGACTATGTGGAAGTGCAATCTTGGACACGTCATACACTAGACTAGGTATACCCAATCTCACATAAAGCTCTCTGTAGAATCGACCCCGACTCGCGTTGGGTATTTCTAATTGACCCCCCAGCTGCGTCTGAAGCCCTGACCGTGCAAAATGGCACTAACACTGCTACAAGTGCGCGGCCGCGCACAAGACCCTCAGGGCGCGCATATTGTGCACTATTCTGTAAAACACACATAACTTTTTACACAGAGATCTGTTCGAGTTCTACAATATATTATTGGAAGATATTTCAAAGAGTTACAACTTTCATCTTTTGATTTTTCCCAGATTATTTACACATATTCACTAAATCCTTCTGAAAGACGGACCTTTTGTAAACTTAGTTGATTTTATCGAATCTTATGCACGTCACTCTCCATCTTGATTCTGGAACAACTATTTTCATCCATACTCATCCCGATAAGACTTCATATGTCTAAAATATCAAATTAATACACATATAACATATCCACACCTAGTCTGAATGTACGCGGTGTTACACCAAACTTGTTGGTATGTTCGGGCGGGCCCCAGGGGCCCCCGAGTGTCAATCGGACGAGGCTCGGACCAAGTTGGAAGTTTGGAGCAGTTGCTGAAGCTCCAGTTCTGTCATAATCGCACATGCACTTGACCAGCAGCAGGTGCGAGCCAAGAGCAGCAGAGGCGTACCATTAAGGGTAGCCCAGCCACCGCAGATGCGGAATATTTAACGCACCTTCGCGACCGCAAGTGCGAGGGACTTGATCGCAGGAGTGGACAGGCTCGCACAAGCGACCCTATTTGTCCGCAGATGCGTAGGCTTGCCAGGTGAGAGGAATGCGCACCTGCGAGGATTTTTCCGCAGGTGCAGGACCGTAAATGCGGCCAAGGCACCGCAGGTGTGAAAATCACTGCGCAGAAGGGTCATTTAATACGGGACTTAGGTCATTTCTAACACATTTTCTTTCACTCTTAGGCGATTTGAGAGATTTTAAGGAGGGAATTTCGACCTAGATTTTGAAGGTAAGTAATTTATACCTAATGTGAGTTTAATACATAGATTATAGGTAGATTTTAACAAGAAAATTTATGAAAATCATGGGTTTAGTTGAAAAATCTAGGTTTTGATAAAAATAAAATTTTACCACGAAAATGATTATGGAACTTAGTGCAAATCATATATTTATATTCCTAAGGTTATGGTTAACAACTTTCTTCGAAAATTTTCAGAATCCGGGCACGTGTGCCTTAGGGTGAATTTTTAGAATCTTGCATCTAGGGTTGGGTAACCTCTTTAATAGTTGGAATACGAATTCTTGAGAACGTATTGATTAGTTTGTATACTATTTGATTAGTTTGGATTGATTCGGCACCGACTTGAGGGTGTGAGTGCATTCTTGAACGGGGAAGTAGGCTTTGAGACAAGGTATGTCTCTTTTCTAACTTTGTAAGAGGGAATTAACCCTATAGGTGAACTTAAATCAATATGTACTTTTATTTGTGGGGGATACGCACGTACGATGTGACGAGAGTCCGTGTGTAGCTGCTATTCATGCTCATGTCTGGGTAGATTTAGGCTTACACCATGATTTGTTGATGTCGTTGCTTGATTATGATTACTACTTGTTGGATTTAAAGTGGAGATTGAGAATTTAAATATTTTAAAGTTCCAAGTTGAATACATAACATACTATCCGACGACGCTATATTTTGCGTCTTAAATTTCATGATGTTGACAGGATGACTTTATGTCAGCTGGTCAGCCTTTTCAGTTAGACAAGACAACACACACATAAAGTAGTGTCAAGCCGCGCTAAATATATAACGTACTATCCAACGACACTATATTTTGCATCTTAAATTTCATGATGTTAACAAGATAACTTTATGTCAGCTGGTCAGCCTTTTCAGTTAGACAAGACAACACACACATTGATTCGGCCTTCTTTTACTTTTTTTTTGTATTTGGTGTAAATAATATTTTTATTTACATTAACAACAATATATAACCGGGATAAATATACATATAATTTTATTAAATTATCATTTAAATCGGTAATATGGGAAAGTACAAATCATAATTAACAAGCATATTTTATTTCATAAATCTTGCGACATATACATAGACATGAAATTATTACAACATCAACTCATGGGTAGTTAGGTACACTATAAGAACACCCACCACGATAAGTTTTTCCACCCAACCCAGCTGAAGGACATTTACGTCGGTCGTGTCCTGTTTGCGAGCATATACCACATTTGCGCGCATAAACGGTATCACTAACAGCCATTTGGTTCCGTATGCGCGTTCTCTTCTGCACCTATATTTTACGCAAATAGGACTTGTTACACACCATTTTAAATGGTTCCGGAGGCCAATAATGCTCAGCACCCACTGGCTGCAACTGACCACTATAAGTGTTTAGGTACTTGAAAACACTATATTGTTGATCAATATAGTTGGTTAGACCTAAACCAACTTTTTGAAAGCACTTGATGGCATGTGAGCAAGGCATGTGGTATATGGACAATTTCCCACAGGAGCATAACCTTGCTGATTCTTTTACAGTATGTACATTATTACCGCGATTATTATGGATAGCGGTGCGGACTTCAAAAACAGTTATGTCGTTGTCATACTGCAAAAATGAATGCCAATGTGCTCGCCGTCTGTATTTCTCAAATCTCTGCATCGGCAATGGCATAAATTCAACACCTCTTTCCATCAATTCTGTTGCAGCTGCAGACCGTTCAACAAACCTCTCTGCCATCTGCTTGAACGAGATTTGCACCATGGCGATGACGGGCAATCCTCTTGCCGACTTCAATAACCCGTTGAAGGACTATGACACGTTTGTAGTAAGAACTCCCCATCGTCCGCCACCATCCTTATGCAAAGTCCACTTTTCAGGGTTATGTCGCATTAGCCAACAATAGGCTGCCTCATCTTCTTGCCTAATAGATTCCATATGCCTCCGGAATTTGTGTTGTTAGTGGTCCGTTGCTGCCGTCCACATCAAATCATGCAGATCCTTCTTGGGATATGCCTTCTAGAAATTGGCCTTAAAGTACCTCACACAGTAACGGTGGTATGCATAAGGCTCTTTCCATGCAGGCAAGTTATCCACATAACTTAATATACCACCATGACGATAAGATATTAGACAAATACATGAACGCTATTTCACAACGTGCTCTTTCAGGTGGTTCAAAAACAGCGTCCACGTCTCTGTGCTTTCATTGGCACAAACATCAAAAGCTAGAGGAAATATCTAGCCATTAGCATCCACTGCCACGACTATCAAAAGCTTGATATCGTACTTTTCATAGACATGAGTTCTGTCTATGGATATTACGGGCCGCCAATGCGAAAAACCATCAATTGTTGGCTTAAACGCCCAGAACACGTAATTGAATATGTATTCTGGTGTTCCCGGACTCCGCTCAAGCTTCCATTCAACAACCGTCCCGGGATTAAAGTGCTGCAGTGCGGCCATGTACTTTGGTAGAGCTGCAAATGACTTATCCCAGTTACCGTAGACAATTTCAAATGCTCGTTTGCGTCCGAGAAATGCCTTTCTTTTCGTAATGGTATGGCCATATTCCTGGTGGACTGATGTAATGCACTCTTTGATTTTATACCTTATGGACGCTTCGATGTGTGGTATAAGTACAATAGAAATCAAGTCAATATCCAAGTTGAAATGATTACCGTTGAATGTGTCCATTTCACATGTGTGGATGGGAATGTATTTACCCACTTTCCACATACCTGTCTTCTTCTTGGACGCACGCAACATCCAAGGACATGGCCAAAACCACCTGCGGCAAACAACCTTGTATACATCCGTACTTGACTCACATACCTGCATCTCACGACACTCTTTTACGTTGTTCGTTTTACAAGCCTTGCTTACGAGCACTTTATCGGGGAAAATCATCTCCTTTGCAAGCACCGTTGGTCTAGACTCATCCCACATTGCTGCCCGAATTTCATAAAAATCCCTTGTGAGAGCTTCCACATCCCGCACGCTTGGAAACTTATTAATGTAAGGAATCTCCCTTGAATGAAACGGCACTTCGGACTCGTACACTCTTCGTCTAGGGGGGGGTCTCTTCAAATCTGGTCCTTCCCCCTCATCCTCATCATCACCATCCTCACAAGGAAAGGGTGTCTCATCTCTGAATTCATCGGCATTGTTGTCGTAATCACTGTTCTGTTCCTCACTATTTGCATCAGCCAGATCCCGATATAATACGTCATTTTCGGGAAATTGAGTGAGTACAGGTGGTTCAACTTGCGCGTTTTCACTACACAACCAAAAAAAATATAATCTACTGAAATTAATAAATACTTTTCATATAGCTATATAACTTGACTTACAAGTCGTAATGTGATGAAATTCCATGATGGACGTTTTCAATTGGGTGATGACTACCAGATGGGCCACTTGTAAAATTCATATCCGGCCGGTACCCCCTATCCAATATATGAGCGTTAATACAAATTCAATACACCAAAAATATACATAATTAACAAAAATCACAGCATAAATTTACCACTCGTCTTGTGAATGTTGGAAAGCAGGATAGGAATTATTTTCTCCCTCCTCATTCCCCGACGGTGATAAGATTAAATCAAGAAAAAGTCTTTCATCCGGAACCTGTCCGGCAAAAACTGCTCCAGAATAACCACCCAATGACTAGGGGGTATCTCAACTACGCACAACCTCGTTTTTTGGAACGTATTCAACCTTCATGTACATCTCCAACATTGTGATTAAAAGAAATTCCCGGCATTCATTCGGAGTCCTCAGAAAATCATTCAAAGTTTCATCATCGTCGATGTTAAACTCCGAGTAAAAAGCAACCCCTTGCGGAGTGACGGAACACAGATATCATCTGGTTACTTTAAGTAACACTGAACGTTTCCTCACACCCATTTTTTTTGCATAACAGCGATATCAATTTATCGTACTCCATTGTAAGTGGCAATTTAACATGACACTGAGCAGGTAAATTGTAGCCCACAGAGTTATTCTCCATCACAACCTCACCCCCTCCAACCCAATATAATGAAACTCTTATTTTACGCTCTTCAAACATAATGAAAAAATGCTTGAGAATTTAGCAACAATAAACGTTTGATCAAGAGTTGAAATTTTTTCTGAATGAATTTCAATGCAATTCTAACCTCTTTATATAGGAAATGGCTGGCCGGGGAATTTTTTTTTTAATGTATAGCGCCAAAGAAATGGGCACTATACGCTTTTTGAATTATTGAAGGCGTATTATTGGTGGGCCCAGGAAGCAGGTATAGTGTCATAGTGCCAGACGCTATACATAAAGCTTTATGTATAGCGTCATGCATTGTGGCGCTATACCTGCTTCCTATCAGCTTTTATATATAAAGCTACAATAGATGACGCTATACATTAACGGTACAGTTACCGTTAATATATAGCGTCACATACTGTGACGTTCTATATAGTTTCGTCCTTTTATTTTTAGACCTATTTTAATCTATAAAGTCTAAAAGAACCACATTTTGATTCCGGACTTCACCAAATTGGTCATATTTCCATAAACAAAAATAATACTAATTGGATATAAAGATAGGAGTAGATAGATAAATTGAAAACCTAAAGCTACTGGGGTTGCGTGTTATTTCATTTCTAACATTTTCAACTTGTCAAGTTGCACCATTTGTTTATATTAAAAAGCTGTAAACTCTGTTTATCCTCTCTCGATCTTTACAGAGAAGAACTGCAGGCTTTTGGGGACCTTCTTTGGCTTGTTTCAGCAAAAGATTCTCGGTATTGTGGACGACAGCAAACATCACTTGATGTTACTTGAATAATTTTTTCTCCCGTCCACCTTAATTAATTTTTTAATCTTTCTTTTGTGATCACAATATTTAGTTTTTTAAGATACCCAACTTCCTTTTTTTAAAGTGTCCTCCGAGTAAAAAGTCTACGAGTATTTATTATATTTTTTTAAGGAATAAATTAAAGTTAATATAGTCAATTTTATTATTAATTAAGGATAAAAGGTGAATTCGTGTGAAAAATTTTGAAAAATTAAATAAAGTGGATCGGAGGAAGTAACTTTGAAGGCAGATATCGATTTTACTTCATCTTTAAATATGAAAAGAAAAGTTCATATATCCAAATTAAGAAGCGTGTTTTAGCGGAGAAATTCATAATATTTAATTATCATGTCAACGTGGATAATACTTGGCAAACGTAAATAGATCATACTGTTACATACAGTGCACGTCTGTTTACCGCCAAAATTCTAAAGCCCGTTCCAAATTCTAGTAATACTGCTGGCCAATTGGATCTCCTTCTTTTTCAGCACGTCATCTCTGGCATGTGTATCACATCAGATTTTCACGGTTTTCCTTCTGGAAATTTTGAAAGAAATAAGGTCATATTTTCGTGCATCTAAATGTACATACGTAGCAAACTCTTTGTGGGAATCCGTACAAAAAAACTAAAAGGAATTTGTAGCCACTTTATGTGCTCAAGTGACTGTCCTTGTCAAGTAGAAGAGAAACTCTCTTGTATGGATAGTCAGAAATTCTGCAGAACGATTTTATTGCCTTCTTAAAGTTGGTGCAAGGGTTATAATACGAACGATTTTATTTCTTATTCTTTAACGGAGTGAGCTAGGGATATAATTGGACGGAGTTACATACGTCATCCGATTAAAAAATATTTATATTTGTTTAATCAAAGAATTGGATTCTTAGTCAAAGATATTTTAAGAAGTACTCGGACTTCTGATAATCAAAGAGATTAGCAAATAATAGGATTTAGACTTGTAAATAATAAAGCAATAAGATAGCATAAAAGTAATATATTTCGGTAGTGGTTCGAACGTGTCCATAGAAGTGAGATTTTACTCCCTTTTATAGGGAATTTCTTAATATAACGTCTACTCTTCTTAATGATTGGGCATTAATGAATATTTATATCATTAATGCAATGTTACAAAAAGTAAGCGTAACTGTTGCGTGAAGATTCTGTAACGTTTAGCTCATTGATTGAATATCTATGAATCTGCCCTTTATTCTGCCCTGGTTCATTCTGACCGTGTCTCTTCAACTTCTCAATTAGACTGGAGCTTCCGTTTCTAATTATCTCATAGGTGTTTACCCCGTACCTCTTTGCTCCGTACCTCTTTCCAAGCTTTCATACAGCTGTCGCGCTTCCATTGTTCCACGTATACTGCTTTGTCATCCAAGATATTACACGTGTAATGTCTATTTTTTACCAATACATATAGTCCCCCCACTTACCATTTATTTATCAATTGAATATTTGGTAAGTGTATACACATTTATAGCGGGAATTTTTTGCCTCCATTCTACTTGTACGCTTCGCTTGCCACTTCTATTAAATGCATGTGCCACGTGGTGATTCCAGATTGGTTCTACAATTCATCAACGCACTTTAGAGCTTTTTGCGGCTGCATCAATCACGAAGTGACAGTTTTAATAATGACTTTCACATCGGTATCTTTCCATTTTTTGACGGTTGCCTTCGTGTATAAATACCCATTTTTGCGTTTGCTTCTACGAAAAACTTCTAACTTTTTTTTGCTGCTTGCAAGTCCTTCTTTCATGCAAATATGTCTTCTTTAACCAAGACCCCAAGAAAGTAATAATAGTCGATGTACTATCTCCTTCTTCTGTTCCGATCCGGAGTAGGAGGGACGGTAGATTAAGGAGTTTGGGCTCAACACCTTCTAGAGGGTCTTCTTCTTCTCAACGTAACATTACACCCCCACCAACTTCTAGGGTTATTGTTACCTCATCTTCTTCTATGGCTAGAGCTTCTAGATCTTCTTCTAAGTGTAGAGAGTCCAGAGAACCACTTCGCGAACCAAAGGTATATGAGATTGTACCCGCTGAATTTTCTTTCGTAAATGACAGTGAAGCCATAAGAAAACAACTTTCTTCCATGACGTCTCTTGATCGCGTTGATATTTACCCTACTCAAATTACTGAGGGTTTGATTTCTCTTGTGCGCAGAGACAGTATATTGGAAATTTGATTTCCTGGTCTTGGTCCCCAATGAAAATCAAAGGATAACTTCTTACAAATCAGGCTATTGTTTTGTATATACCTACCCTTTTACTTTGGGTTTCAGGCCTTCCATCGACCCTGTCCTTATAGAGTTTTGTCGATTTTTTAATGTGTGTTTGGGACAAATCGGTCCTATCGTCTGAAGGGCGGTATCATGACTTAGATATTTGGCTAACTTAGCTTCACTTCCTTTTACCTTTTATCATCTTATTCATCTATACTCTCCCAAGTTATTCCGCCAAGGAATCTTTACTCTTGTTGCTAGGAGTAAGAGAGTTTTAGTCAATCCTGATGATGATAAAGATAGAGGTTGGTATGCCAGGTTTGTTGCTGCCCCTACAGATGGATTAGTAGGTGAAAAAAATTTACCCTCCCCTGAGAAGTGGAACTTTGCACGTAAGTTTTTGTTTACTCACTTATTTCCTTATTCTTGATAGATGTTCAGTACCGTGACTGTTTTGTCTTTTTTCTGCAATCATGGGAACCGTCGAGGAGATTTCCATTTTCCGTGGTTGGGTATAAAAATTGTTGTTGATCGCTCCAATGGAAGAACGTTCTTGGAAATACCTTTCTGTAAGGTTTGGTTGGAAAGTAAAATCCTATGGTAGGTTTTTTTTACGTTTCCCTTTTCTCTCTTTTTTGAACTTTTCTAATGCCTTTTGTTTGTTAGGGTTTCCTGCTCGTGGTGTCACCGTTGCTGCTATAATTGCTTCGAAGCTCTCTTTGGCCTAGGTTCAAGAAATTATCTTAAATTCTTCTTCGTCAAAAAGGAAAGTGGATAGGACTCAAACCTTAGAAGATGAGGAGGAGTAGGAGAAAGGCTCGTTGGTTCGTAGGCCAATGATCAAGAAGAAGAGTCATGTCTGATGACGAATCTGCTCCCCTTACTGGTCCATCTTTCGTTCCTGAGCTCGATCATTCTACCCATGCATACTCTGAGGAGGGAACTCCTTCTGCAGCCACTGAGTCAGTTGAGCAATTGTCCATCAAGGTTTTGGCTCAATTTTAGAGGAGACGCCTCTTGCCATCTTTCCTCCTTCTACTCCAGTGGAACTTCAGTCCGCCGTGCCTGTTGCTATTTTTGCTTCCCCGTCTGTTCCACCCGTGGCTCCTTCATCTACCCTGATGTTTTAGACTTCAATACCACACAAGAAAATATGTTACTTTGTATGGTACCCAATTTTCGAGTGCTGTCTCAGTAGAAGAACCTGGTTTTTCTCGTTGTTCCAACTACTACTGTTGCGGAATAATAAGAAGCAGTAAAGTTAAAACACAGAGATTTTTACGTGAAAAACACCTGGCTCAAAAGGTGAAAAAACCACGACCTACTCCTCAGTAGGATTTGCTCAACTCTTCACTAAAAACTCTGAGCCAAACGGACTTACAAAATAAACTCTTTTGTAATCCTAGGACTAACTCTAATCTCTTTGTAGTAACCAGGTTCATCTATTCCTTTCTTTAAGCTTGCTAGACCTGCCGCTGCTTCCTCGACTACACTTCCCCTAACACTGTGACATCTTCTCCAGCCTTCTCAGGAATGGGACCACAAATAGTCAATGTAATACCATCCTCCCCAAATCCCTTTCCATCATGAACTTTTCCTTTTTCCAATTTTATTTGCCTACTAGGAACTTCAACATCCACTACTGACCCAACCAGAACAAACTTGTTCTAAGCATTAGCAGACTCAGAAATTGCATCAAGATTACCTTGTTCAGAATTTGATGAACTAGGTGCTTCATCCTCGTTGGCTGATTTAAATGATTCACTTGATGATTCTGACTTATTATCCTTTTTAGCCTGCAGAATTGCCTCCAAGAATTTTGCACGTGACCCAGAAGCCACTGATTTTCTGGAAAGAACCTTTACACGACGACCAGGAGGGGTTGGGTTAGGGTTAGATATGGGTTTTGGAACATGAGGGTTTTCAGGAATAAGAGGGTTTTCAGGAGTTGAGGTTTTTTCTGAAGATTGAGAACTGTATACCGATGGAGAATTTGAATCTGATTCATAGTTCCCTCCATCATAATCATGATTTAGTGATGAAGAATATGAAGTAGATGGTGGTGAAGACATGATTATGAGTGAAGTTTAGGAAGAAAAGAAAGAGTGATCAGTTTTTGGGTTTGAAGACTAATGATCTAGGTTTGACGGTAACTTTATGAAGAGGAGAGTAATGATGACCCTTATATAAGATATGGCTATTAATTATACAACGGGTAAAAAATTAATTCAAGTGGAAGTCTAATAGTTGTAGGAGTGTCATTGATTTGACGGTTGAGAGTCTCCTATTTCTAGGCTAATTGAGTGTTGATGTGACTCCTTGGAACGGGTTCATTTATGGATTAGTACAGAGAATTAGTAATGAACCAAATATAGATGGAATCCTGCTCATGTGTGATTGTAATTGAATTACTATATGGAGAAGAGTACGTACCTCATTAGCCAGATGAATCATCATAGATGAATCAGGTTCATCCTGTTTGAAATATTTAGATTGCCTCAATTTACAAAGACAGATAAACATTATTAGTATCCAGGGAATCATATTAATACATGGCACAAGAGCATGGCAATAAAGACATGATGCTAGCAATTATTAATCTGATTAAGTACCTAAAAATTTTCTAGCCAAAAATTCATTTATATATAAAAAAATTCTTTCTCTTCAATCAGGTGATCTTAATCATCCCTAATTCCAGCCTGTTTCTCTCAAAATTCTCCCTACTAAGTGCTTTAGTGAATATATCAGCAATTTGATGATTAGTAGCACAAAATTCGATTGAGATCATTCCTTTTTCATAATTATCCCTTAGGAAATAGTGTCTAACATCTATGTGCTTAGTCCTTTTGTGATGAACCGGGTTCTTCGTCATACTAATAGCACTAGTGTTATCACAAAATATAGGAATGCATCCCACATCAATACCAAAGTCCATGAGTTGTTGTTTGATCCATAACAACT
>ML409560.1:0-22669 GCA_005239525.1 Nicotiana knightiana | reverse complement strand
ATTTTCTTACTTTTGAAAGAGGACCTTACCTGCTTCCCCCTGGCACATGCCTCACAAACTTTGTCTTCCTTGAACTTAATGTTAGGAAGTCCTACCACTAAGTCCTTAGAGACTAGTTTGTTAAGCTGAGTTAGACTTGCATGACCAAGTCGTTTGTGCCACAGGAGGGGATCACTGTCCAACACATTTAGACAAGTGAGTTCATATTCAGACAATGTGGACAAATCTATGACATATATGTTATTCATTCTTTTTCCCTGCAAAACAATCTTGTCAGTAAGCAGGTTAATCACACAACATATTGTGGAAGTAAAAGCAACAGGTTACCTCTGTCACATAGTTGTGATACACTGATCAGACTGTATTTCAAGCCATCAATTAGATACACATATTCAATAGATCGTGTATCGTCCTTACCAACCTTACTAACCCCAATAATTTCACCTTTCTTTCCGTTTCCAAAGGAGACATTTCCTCCTTTGAGACTTTCAAGTGAAAGGAACTGTTCCATGTTCCCAGTCATATGCTTTGAGCAGCCACTATCCAAATACCAAATTTGGCTGCCTCCTCTCACTTGAACCTACAAAAGAATCAGGGGTTAGTTTTAAGAAACCAAACTAGTTTGGGTCCTTTTCTATGAGAGAATGGATGAATCAAATTTTTCCTGGCCCAATTTGGTAGCCAGTTTTTCCCTTTTACAAACCTCTCATTTTTTCGACTGGCATACTCTTTTGCAGTACACTCATATTTGTAGTGCCTAGTCTTACCACAATGGGTGCAGATTTTATTCTCAAGAAGAGTGAGATAATTGTTTTTGGGATCCCACTTGGGCAATTGACTTCCAAAGTTAATCCCTCTCCTGTTGCTACTATGATTCTCTTGAAGCCATATCAGGGCGTTAGAGTATTTATTCCATTTACATGTTCGATCTAATTCATGTTTGACTTTTCCAAGTTCTTCATTAAGAGTTCTTATTTGTTCGTCCTTGGCATACATATTATCTTTAAATTTTCCCATGTTTTCTTCTAACATGATATGAGAATGATCAACAACCTTTTTACTTGATCCTAGATTTAGCTTTAAGTTTTCAGATTTTAGTTCTAGAATCTCAGTTTCAAGTGGATGAACCGTGTTCAACAAGTCAGTATTTTTATTTCCAGATTCACTGACTCTGATTTCCAGGTTATGCACTTTGCTTTTAGCATTGCACATTCTTTAGATAGTTGATCCTTCTCTTTTGTTGTTTCCTCAGAATCATCTATGAAATCAAGTAGCAACTCAGAGAATTTTTCCTTAGATAGGAACTTTACTTTGTTTTTAAGATGAGTGATACTTACCTCTGTTTCTTCATGTGATTTCTTGTCAGATTCTCCAATTGCCATGAGCGCCTGATCTTCAGTCTCCCCATCTTCTGATTCTTCATATGAACTTTCCCCCAAGCAGCAACCATAACCTTTTTTGTGGTTGTCTTGAGTTGAACATGTTCCTTCCTCTTGTTCCTTCTCTCATATCTTTATTTTTTCCACTCTACTTCCCACTGAGGACAGTTTTTAATGAGATGGTCAGTCTTACCACATTTATAGCATCCCTCGTTGGTTGGTCTTTCTGGAGCTTTTGCTTTGTTGTAGTTTCCTCCTCTAGAGATGCCTTTCTTCCTCATGAGAAAGTTTCTGAATTCTTTGGNTGTTCCTTCTCTCATATCTTTCCTTTTTCCACTCTACTTCCCACTGAGGACAGTTTTTAATGAGATGGTCAGTCTTACCACATTTATAGCATCCCTCGTTGGTTGGTCTTTCTGGAGCTTTTGCTTTGTTGTAGTTTCCTCCTCTAGAGATGCCTTTCTTCCTCATGAGAAAGTTTCTGAATTCTTTGGTGATCATGGCCATCTCATCATCTTCTAGATTTGATCCCTTAGTTATTCTTAGGGCTAGACTCCTCTCCTTCTTTGGACCATCCATCTTCATTGTCTGCCTTCTCAGTTCATAGGCAGTGAGGTTTCCAATTAGCTCATCCAATCTGATGGTTGCCATATTTTTAGATTCCTGGATAGCAGTGATTTTGCTTTCTCAGGAAATAGGCAAGACCCTTGTTAGGATCTTCTCAACCTTGTCCTCTTCAAGAATGACTCTTCCAAGAGACTTCAGTTCATTAGTCAAGGTTTTGAACCTTGTGTACATATCTTGGATAGTCTCTCCTTCTTTCGTAGTGAAGTTTTTATACTGAGAGTATAGTAGAGTACCTCTTGACCTTTTTACCTGAGGTGTTCCTTCATGGGATACTTTCAAAGTATCCCAGATCTCTTTGGCAGTGGTGAAACTTTGGATTCTATTGTACTCGTCTGGACCTAGTCCACACACTAGCCACTTTTTGACCTTTGTATTCTTCTCCCATTTCTTTAGATCCTCAGCAGTGCAATCAGCTCTTGTCTTTGGTATATCTATACCTTCAGCAGTCTTCATCATGGTAGCTAGAGGACCATCAGTGACTATGTCCCAGAATTCATAGTCTTCTCAAATTAGGTGATCTTTCATCCTATTTTTCCACCATGAGTAGTACTGGCCATTGAAGAGTGGTGGTCTTGCAGTTGATTGACCTTCCCAATTTCCAGGTGGTACACTCATCTTGATCTTCTCCAAGGTGTTAGCCTTTCAAGGATAACCTGCTCTGATACCAATTGATGTTTTAGACTTCAATACTACACAAAAAGATAGGTTACTTTGTGTGGTACCCAATTTTCGAGTGTTGTCTCAGTAGAAGAACCTGGTTCTTCTTGGTGTTCCAACTACTACTGTTGCGGAATAATGAGAAGCAGCAAAGTAAAGACACAAAGATTTTTACGTGGAAAACACCTGGCTCAAAAGGTGAAAAAACCACGACCTACTCCTTAGTAGAATTTTCTCAACTCTTCACTGAAAACTCTGTGCCAAACGGACTTACAAAATAAACTCTTTTGTAATCCTAGGACTAACTCTAATCCCTTTGTAGTAACTAGCCCCTAGCTAATTTCTACACACCTCAAGTTAACTCTAACTTGAACAATACGTACCTATTACAATTGATTCTATGAAAGCTGAAAGATACAATATTAAAAACTCCTACTACAATCTACTAGACTCAATAATCAATCTGATGAAACTGGTTCTTCTAGTTGAACTGTAGCCTTTGCATCGCACAATGATTCTGCTAGCAAAAATAACTCAGGGAATTTTGCTTTCAGACTTTGATTCACTTCAGCTTTGTGCATCTTGAATTTCAGTAGAAATATATCAAGTATTTATAGAGTTAGTCGTTGAGCTTGTCTTCCAATTCCAGCTCAACTCTACCTGGGTGAACCAATTCGAACCAAACTCAACTTCCTTTCTTTTGTTACTTTCCTTGCTGAATTCGACTTCAATTAATCAGATCAGCTTGCAACCTTTTCGCATTAGGAGAAAATCTCTTGGTACACTGATATTTCATATTCAAAACATCTCCTAAGCATATACGGTTCATGTGCCAGCTCGTCAGTTCACGATGTGTGCTCTGATGGACCTGGTTCAACTGGTCAGCCTTTTCTCAATCTTCAAAACTATGCAGTGACATGGGTCAACATACCCCTACTACCGTGTCTTCTATTATTGAAGTAGGATCTTCTAGAAATGGGGAGATAAAGCGAATTATGATCAAGGTTCCTACGGAAGGTAGCCTCTTAAAGAAATCAGGCCAGGGGGATGTGTGGTTGAAGCCTTTGATTGGCCCGATTTAAAAGTCAAAATTGGAAAGTCATAGCTCCTTAACATGGATGAATGAAGGTAACCTTCCTGTTATTTCTTCTTAACACTAGCCTTTTCCGTATCTAATTTACCATTTTTTTGTGTGTAGATCAATCTCATTGGTACAGAGTTGATGAAAAGGATCCTACATATGGAGCAGTCAATGAATGACCACCATACCGAGGCTGATAACTGCAAGGAACAATTTGAGAGCCTTAAACTTGATATGGAAGCAATAGAAGAGGAAAAGTGCACCTTAGAGCAACATGTTAGAGTAATTGCATCGGAATTGGCCATCGAGAAGGCTTTATCAAGTCAAGCAGGCAAGGATAAAACCATACTGGAGTGTTCCTTTGCGGAGAAGATTTTCCATGCTACTAAAGATATAAGAAGCTTGAAGACTTTGTTTGACCAGAAAGAGGCTTATGCTGGTGAACTTGTGCAATCACTTACTCAGACCCAAGAGGACCTCCGTGAATCTTCAAACAAGATTCAGTTTCTGGAAAGATCTTGTGCCCCTTTGCAGGCTTCTTATGATGCTATCGTGGTTGAAAGAGATGAGCTGAGAGTCGATATTGAACAATGGGAGAAAAATTATGAGGCTTTTGAGGATAACGCAGTTGTTGATGTGAGTTGGGCTTATTCGAATGCTCGTCTTGACACATTGGCGGAAATGGGCCAAGAAAATTTTGACTTAGAAGCTGAAATTTCCAAGACTAAGGAGACGATTGAAAAGTCTCGGCAAAGTCAAATTTTTTCATCACTTGAAGTTGAAGTTCCAATGGGTGATGAGGTCATGCCTGATGAAGCTATTTCCCAAGCCTCGCCATCTCAAGCTGCTCCTCCTGCTGATGAAGATAATCCTCCCAGTGCCTAGTGAAAGTTTATCAATCCCTCTCTTTTTCTTTTTTTGGAACAATTGGTGGTTATCCCCGGTCCCATTTGGGGGTGAAGTTTGGTTTAGTAAGTCCCATGACAACTTAGGGGAAACTTTGTATAAAAAAATTTGGTTTAAACTAAGTTAATACTTAGTTTTTACCATTATATAATATTAATATTTACATTTCTTAGCTTGACTTGTGTTTTTTTGAGTTTTTGTTTTACTGTTAAGTGTTTGGATGCTTTACGTTCGGGTTTTTTTTTTACCCCTTTGGTACTTAATTTTGCATTAAAAAATGCTTCAGCATTTCGTGTCTTTTTTAAATAAGCACGATTTATAAAAGAGGGCCCTTTTATGAACGACACTTAATGAAAAAGACGTCTAAACTTCATAATGGTGTAAACATACAAAAGAGAGATAGGAATTCACATGTTTATTCCGAATAATATTTTGCATAAAGGTTTTATATTATTCGAACTTTCGTAACATTTTACATGTATTTGAGTATCGTCTATGACTCTTCCATAATTTTTTGCATTTGCAACAGGTTTTGAATAAACACGGGGGTATGAATTTATTCCCGTAACTAAATTCTTCCTTTAACCTAAACATTCGTTTATATTCACGAGTATGTTCTTTGTAGGTTTCTGAATCAGGCTTTGTGATTTTGTCTTTGGCTCTTGATTCTGCTCGTAACTTTTGATTTGTTGGAAAAAATGGATCTTCAGGCTAGAACTTTGACCTAAACATTCGTTTATATTCACGAGAATGTTCTTTGTAGGTTTCTGAATCAGGCTTTGTGATTTTGTCTTTGGCTCTTGATTTTGCTCGTAACTTTTGATTTGTTGGGAAAAATGGATCTTCAGTCTATGACTCTTTCGTAATTGTTTGCATTTGCAACAGGTTTTGAATAAACAGGGGGGTATGAATTTCTTCCCGTAACTAAATTCTTCCTTTAACCTAAACATTCATTTATATTAACGAGTATGTTCTTTGTAGGTTTCTGAATCAGGCTTTGTGATTTTGTCTTTGGCTCTTGATTCTGCTAGTAACTTTTGATTTGTTGGGAAAAATGGATCTTCAGGCTAGAACTTTTACTCTTTTGATAGTCTTCTTTGCCTCTTCCATACTGTATAGTCCCCCAAGTGTTTGAGCTTTGAAGAATGAAATCTCGAGCACTTGACTATTCCTTTCTTGTGGTCCTTTTCCTGAAAAGGAAAAACATATGGGACTTGAAGGTATATAGTTTAGATGATGACTGCTTAACTCTTTGAAACGTCCATCAGAAAGTTGTAACCCTAGACCGGGAATTCAGTTTTTTCCTCGTGTATATTCATGTCTAATATCATCATCTGGTTGTGGGTTAGCTTTTTGCCTATCATCTAAAATGGTTAGTATAATTTTAACTGTTCTAAATAAAATTGAATGTAATTATACCTGACCGTGGGTATTCCTTTTCCTTAGAAGTAATATTTCTTCAAGTGAACAACATTCCAACTTGTTGGTAAAATTTTTCCATCCATGGTTTCCAGCTCATAAGAGCCTTTTCCAGCAATATCAGACACTTTGTAGGGTCCTTCCCAATTTGAATTTAATTTTCCTGCTCCAACCTCCTTTGTTGATTGAAAAACCTTCTTATGGACAAAGTACCAAATTTTAAAATATCTGAGGTGAGCTTTTCTGTTGTAATATCGCTCTATGATTTTCTTTTGAGCTGCCATGCGTATTAAAGCAGTTTCTCTCTTTTGCTCGAGTAAATCTAGATTTGTTCTTAAATCGTCATTGTTTGTTTCTTCTGTTTCTGTTGTGAATCTCATGCTCGGTTCACCAATTTCCACTGGTATTAGAGCTTCTGAGCCGTAAACAAGCGCGAATGGGGTTTCTCCCGTGGCTATCTTTGCAGTAGTTCTATAAGCTCATAATACTGCCATTAGTTCTTCATGCAAATTTCCCTTAGCTTTTCCCAATCGTTTCTTCAGATTGTTAACAATGATTTTATTTGTTGACTCAACTTGCCCGTTAGCTACAGGATGATATGGTGAAGAAGTGATTCGTTTGATTTGCCAGCTTTGGAAGAATTATGTGATTTGAGAGTCTATGAATTGTGGGCCATTGTCACATGCAATTTCCTTTGCTACACCAAAACGACATATGATGTTTCGCCATATGAAACTTTTCACTTCTTTTTCTCGCACCTGTTTAAAAGCATATGCCTCTACCCATTTTGAGAAATAATCTGTTAATACAAGTAAAAATCATACCTTTCCTTTGGCTGGGGTTAGAGGTCCTACTATATCCATTCCCCATTTCATAAATGGCCAAGGTGATACAACCGGGTGTAGTAATTCTGCGGGCCGATGCATATCGTTAGCATATCGCTGACATTTATCGCATTTAGCTACGAAGTTTTCAGCGTCTTCTTCCATCTTAGGCCAATAGTACCCTACTCTGATTAGGGTTTTGACTAAGGATCTTGCACCTGCATGGTTCCTACAATGTCGTTCATGTACTTCTTTCATCACGTACTCAGTTTGGTTTGGTCCAAGGCACCTTTCTAGGAGACCTCCAAACATTTTGCGATACAGAGTGTCACGAACTAGGCAGTACCGTTCATCTTTTCGGCGAAGTGCTTGAGCTTCTTTATTATCTTTAGGCACGGTACAATTCTGCAAAAAAATTACAATTTCGTTTCTCCAATCCCAGGTTATATTATTAAATGTTACCTCATTCTTGTCCTGGTCAATTGCTGATTGAAATAAATGTACCACAATAGCATTGTATTTATTCGTTACATCTATAACTTCTGCAAGATTAGCTAACGCATCTGCTTCTGCGTTTTCCTCTCTAGGTACTTGCATAATCTTCCATGACTGGAATTGCTGCACCAGTACTCGTGTCTTTTCCAGATACTGTTGCATTCGAGTCTCTTTAGCAGTATAAGTCCCCTGCATCTGGTTCACCACTAGTTGAGAGTCACTTTTGATCACGATCTGCTCAATTGAGAGTTCTTGTGCTAATTAGAGTCCTGCAATGACAACTTCGTACTCTGCTTCATTGTTAGTAATGGGATAACATTTAATATTTTGCCTTATCTTTTCACCGAAGGTGGTATTAAAACAATTCCCAACCCAGCTCCCTTGATATTAGAAGAGCCATCGGTGAATAGAGTCCATATTCCTGGATTAGCTCCGGTAAAGATTTGTAACTCTTTTTCTACTTCAGGAATTAAGCTAGTGTTAAAAATTTGCGAAAATATCGGCTAAAACCTAAGACTTTATTGTAGTCCTAGGTTTAAAGATTATGCCATATTCACTTAGTTTTATTGCCCATTTAGCTAGTCTATCTGACAGTTCTTGCTTATGCAAAATATTTCTCAAAGTATATGAAGTTACAACAGTAATTGGGTGACACTGAAAGTACGGTCTTAACTTTCTAGCTGCCATGATTAGAGCCAAGGCTAATTTTTCTAGATGAGGATATCTAGTTTCAGCATCTAGTAAGGACTTACTTACATACTAGATAGGAGATTGCTTACCTTTGTCCTCCCTTACCAGGACTGCACTTACTGCTATTTCTTCCACAACAAGATAAATGTATAACCTTTACCCTTCTTTTGGTTAGATAGTAGTGGGGGATTCGATAGATAAGACTTCAAGTCTTTAAGAGCTTGTTGACATTCTTCAGTCCATTCGAACTGATTCTGCTTCTTTAGTACTGAGAAGAATTTAAAACTCTTCTCTGAAGATCTGGAGATGAATCTTTCTAAAATCCTACCTGTTAATCTTTGAACTTATTTTTTGCTCGTTAGTACATCAGGTATTTCTTCAATAGATTTAATTTGAGCAATATTTACTTCAATGCCTCTATTTGATACGAGAAAACCCAAAAACTTACCTGATTCGACGTCAAAGGCGCATTTTTCTTGATTTAACTTCATGTATACATGCGGAGGATCTCGAAAGTAGTCGAGAGATGTTGGAAATGATCTTCTGTCTTCGTTGACTTTACCAACATGTCATCAATGTACACCTCCATTATTTTCCCCAGATGTTCCTGGAACATCTTGGTCACTAGCCTTTGATACGTGGCTCCAGCATTTTTTAAGCCAGAAGGCATGACTTTGTAACAATAAGTCCCCCTGTTTGTAATAAAGGAGGTTTTTTCCTCGTCTGAGGGGTCCATTTTTATCTGATTGTAACCAGAATATGCATCTAGAAAACTTAATAATTCATGACCTGTAGTGGCATCAATCATTTGATTTATGAGCGGTAATGGAAATGAGTCTTTTGGGCATGCTTTATTCAGATCAATATAATCTACGCATACTCTCCATTTACCATTGTTTTTAGGTACCACTACAGTATTAACTGACCAATTAGGATATTTTACCTCACGTATTGAACCAATTTTTAAGAGTTTCTGTACCTCTTCATCGACCACTTGATTCTTTAAACGATCCCTGCTTTTTTTTTCCTTGACAGGTACGAAGGATGGGTCTTCGTTTAGTTTACGAGTCATCACTTCTGGGGGTATACCTATCATATCTGAATGGGACCAAGTAAAACAATCTGCGTTAACTTTTAAATATTCAATTAACTTACCTCTTCTGGTCAGGCTTAGCCTTGATCCTATGCGGATTTTGTGCTCAGGCTTAAGATCAAACAGTGGAACAGCTTCGAGCTCATCAGTCGTTGTCTTGATATTTTCATTCTCTTCTGGTTCTTGAATAACATCAAGTCTGGACCATGTCCGTATGTCTTGATGTGTCATCCGTGGTGATTTGATTCACCGTGTCTTTATCATTTTCTTCCGTGTCTGTTCGAGTTGCTCCCTCGTCTTTTGATTCCTCCGCTATTTCTTTTTTATTGGAATGCATTACTGAGTTGATGTTTCTTGAAGTCTGTTGATCACCTTGAATTTGCTGGATTCCCCATCTGGAAGGAAATTTGATTACCTGATGTAGGGTGGATGGTAATGCATCCATGTCATGGATCCATGGTCTCCCTATGATTACATTATAAGCCATATCTGTATCTATAACTTGAAATTTTGTTTCCTTGACGACGCCTTCTGCATAGGTACTAAGCTCAATTTCTCCTTTTGTTATGACAGTAGAGTTGTCGAATCCAGACAATGAACGTGATTTTGGAATTACACGGTCCCCCATTAACATCTCTTCCACAACCCTTAGCAAAATGATATTGACCGAGCTACCTGGATCAATCAATACTCTTTTTACGTTAGTGTCATGTATAAGTAGAGATATTACTAGTGCGTCGTTATGTGGAAGCAGTAATTCATCAGCATCTGAGTCGTCGAATGAGATGCTGTCAGCCTCCAAAGTTTCACGAGTCCGTTTCCCGTGGGTCATTGTGAACTTGGACATCCTTCTTGCTGAAGTATAAGTTACGCCATTTACTTCCTCTCCACCATTTATCAAATTTACAGTTCTCTTCGAAGATGGTGGTTTTGGGGGCTCCTGCCTATTCGTCATATATGCATGTTTACCTTTTTCACTAAATAGTTCTATTAGATAACCTTGTTTTAATAAGTGTTCTACCTCACCTTGCAATAACCTACAGTCTGATGTTTTGTGCCCATGATCATTGTGAAATTCACACCAGAAGTCTGGGATCCTTCTGTTTGGATTTGATCTCATTTCTTTGGGCCATAGAACTTTATCACCCATATTTCTGAATACTGTAATTAATTCGGAAGTACTTACTGTGACACCCCATAATTTCGTACGTGAGAGTACGTCGTAAGTCAATTTATTTAAGCTCAGAAATGATATTGTCTTTGAAAGTACATAAAGTAAGTTAATCATGTTAACTTGGAGGTTACAAATATTTAATATCATGGACTGCAAGTACCAAGAGGGCTGGACGGCTTAGAAGCTAAACAAATTGAAGAAATAAGTTCGTCGAAAGTCGACACATCTGGAATGTTATAACATGTACTTTAGTGTGATAATATGGTTAATTACATGATAAAGAGGTTATTCTATGAGTTATTTTTGTCGTATGATAGTCGTGTGCTACGTTTTGAAGTCAAGCAACTTATGGAACAAAAGTTGGCAAAGATCATCACAAGTTACATTCACAAATATGCTGAAATTTAGGTCAAATGTAGATGAGCTTTTCTCCCAATATACTTGGAATTAGGGTATGATCTAGCTACGAAATTAAAGATATACGAGTCTAGTTCTTACACATTTAACCGTTTGTCGATACGACATTGGAGTAGAGAGATATATGCATTTTTGCAAGACTGCACAGGCTGCTAGGTGACAAGTAGGTGTGTCACCTACTTGGTTAAATGAGAGCCCAAAAAGAAGCAATTTCGGGTCGGCCAAAGAGCTTATTTAAGGGCTCATCTCCTGCAATATAACCCTCATTATATATCACAAACAACCAGACCTAAACCCCTTCAAACTTCTTCCCAAAAATTACCCACAAACCCTAATTGATTTTCTCTCTCTTTCAATTTCTAATTACGGGTAAAACCTAGAATTTAAAGAACCAAGATAAGGGCTGAGTTATCCAACAAATAATGTAAGTTTACTGATCTCTTTCATCCATTTTTTCTGCTGTAAATTCATGGTAATTCGTTCTATACTTGTAAGAACTCACGGGACGGTGATCGGAAGCCGTGAGTTCGAGTTATTCACTTGTAGCAGACTGTTTTGTGGACTGTTTTATGTTGCTGTTGGGCTGCGTATTTCACTACTGTTTTGTGGAGTTTTGGAGGAGGAATGTTGTGGAGAAACACCATCTAGATGTAGGTTTGTGGGCTGGTCGTTCTTCGTAACATTTGCGGGTCGTTTGACACTACTACGGTGGTCATTTTGTGTATGAAGAGATTGCGGTGTGTTGGGCTATTTTGTAGTATTTTATGGTGTATATAAGGCTGAAACATAATGTATATATGTTGTTGTTGTTGTGTTATTGTGTTGTTGGTGTTATCTTGAATTTGGAGGAAGTAAGGATTATAGGGGAGATGCTGCCCGTTTTTATACAAAATAAGCTTGTCGTTCGTTGTGCGATAGTTGTACCTTTCGTAACTTAATAATAGTATTATTATCGTTGTTTTAGATTAAGGTGCGAAGAGGAGAGTTCAACTTGTTGAGTAGGAATATTGTGATAAGGTATGTTAAGGCACTTCCTTCATTCTTTTAGCATGATCTAAAGTGAAATGAACGTAAACGATACGCTATTTCATAATGAATCTACTCCTAGCAACTAAGGTTGTCCATGTTGTTCTTTCCTTACAAAGTTATTCTAAGAAAGTATGTGTGATCCTTGAGTCCTAGTGAAGTTCATATTGATTGTATGATGTGCATAGTGTTAATCGAAGGTGCAACTACCTTACGTCACTCCGAAAGGTTTAGAGCGTGATTCCATGAGTCCAACATGCATTATATATAGTATCTATTTTACTCTACCGAGTTTTGCTATAGTCGGCCGGGTATGTCACCTATTGTAAAACCAATGATCAGTTGGGTTTACCGAGCTCCACGTGGCCGGATACGATTCTACTGAGCTTTATGATGGCCGGGTATGTTTTTACCGAGTCCTATTAGTGGTCGGGTATGATATGATGATGATGATGCCCACAGAGGCAGACATTTTTAAAAGATTATGTATACATATGTATCACGCAATTCATGTCACTATCTCTAGATGTAATCGGATGCTACATGTTGTATCTCCTACATCTCTCTTTACATTATTGTTCTAAGTTATGATTTTCTGCCTTACATACTCAGTACTTTATTTGTACTTACGTCCCTTTTTCTTGGGGATGCTGCGTTTCATGCCCGCAGGTCCCGATAGACATGTTGACAGTCCTCCTAGTAGGCTATTAGCTCAGCGGAAGGTGTTGCTGCACTCCACTTGCTCCGGAGTTGCCTATTTGGTCAGTATGTTTGGGACATGCATTGACTGGTATGGATGGGCCCTGTCCAGGACTTTTTGATGTTTATGTAGTCTTAGAGGCTTGTAGACAAATGTCAGGTATATGGATACTTGTATGGCCTTGTCGGCTTATGTTTTGAGTTTACAAATGGTCATGTCAACCTTATTGGCGCGTATGTCACATGTATAAGTTTCTATATTATGTTAGGTCGTCCTATGTCTAGCATTCCCTTATGTTTTATTTCGAATATGTCATGATGACCATTTTGACACATTTACCCGTGATAGTATGATAAGAAAGATATGTTATGTTGGTAATCGGTTGAGTAAGGTACCGGGTGCCCGTCGCGGCCCATAGGTTGGGTCGTGACAAAAGTGGTATCTGAGCAGTTCTTTCCTAGGGATGTCTATAAGTCGTGTCTAGTAGAGTCTTGTTTATGGGTGTGTTGTGCACCACACTTATAAGCAGGAGGCTACAGGGCATTTAGGACTGTCACTCTTTCTTATTACTCTAGATCGTGTGGTAGAGCTCAGTTGTAAGAACTCAATTTCCTAAATTTTATCTTATTCATAATATGACGATACCTACATCTTGAAAGAAGATTGGTCGGAGATTGCAATGTGGCTTTAGAAGAGTTGAGTAAGAGGAATTCAATTTTGCACAATGCTTATGATGAGTATTTGTGAGGTATTCAGCATATTATGTGTATACTAAGACGTGTAAGCTTCTTGGTAAGGAGCTGTAAGGAATTTATATCTATCCACCCATTTGGTAAAGAAAAAAAATAACGAGAGGATCATAAGGTAGATACAAGTTTGAACAAGTAAAAGGAGCAAGGTGAAGAGGGGTACGAGGTACTCAGTTAGTGAAGATTATCAGTATTTACATTCCAGGAAGAGAAATATAAGCATTCTGCGCTACTTTCAACAGTAATAGAGATATATACGATTGGCCACATTCATCTCAGTTATGCCCTATGAGAGCTAACCGATATAGCTTAAGAGAAGGACAGGATATCAGGATCTAGTTAGGGTTAAAGTAACCCAAAATGTTGGATGGATTGTTACCATTATGTAACATTTTTGGAGGGTAGTGCAGGACATGGTAATAGTTCTCATTAGGAGATAGCCAGATGGTGCACTCTAGAATGTCAGAAAGTTTAGAAGATAGGCATTGGAATCCTAGAAGGGATGAATATTTACCTTATGATGACTTCTGCCCCTAGTAAAGAGTGAATGTTAGTAGACTCAGGAGCCAATGAGATGGTGCAAAGGGTTTTAAAAGAGAAAGGTTGTTTTGTTCAAGTTTCAGAATAAACTAATAGACATAAATAAGAACATGAGAATAAGAAGATAGTAAATGAAGCATTATGAGTAAGATGTGATAAATGAGTGATAACGGCAAATCAAAATATGACAGGATGACAGAGTCTATAGTCAAGTGAAGGAAAAGACAAGAGGATACATGCCTTGAGACAATAAAAGTATAGGCCCTAAAGTCATATCCTCATTTCATGAAATGAGTCGGTGAGTCCAATGCGATTACCAGAAGGAAAAGTTAGACCCCCCGAGTAACAGAAATTAGCATGGGATAGTAAAAAAAAATCGAACATGAATTAGGGATCGAGGGAATTGGTAATAGTCGGCATCGTGAGAATTTCAGAGATGCTGAGGAAATAAGGAATAAGGATTCAACATAAGCATAGTGACCTAAAGATGAAATGGTCTTGTAACAGCAGTCTCACTATAATATTGTATGCACTACATAAGAAAATGGCACCTATCGTGGCTAATGAATGGGAAGAAGAAAAAAAAATCAGGAGTTGATAATTGAGATCATATGAGTTATAGGGAACTCCAGTATTCGTGGGGACTAAGATAAGCCAAGTATCCATGCAGCAAGTGGCATAACGACCATGAAAAATAGTTGCTTACATTTAAAGACAAATGAGAAGGCATGAAAGGATAAGAGGATGACGTTTAGGCCTTTGATTGAGTAATGATTTTGAGAAAAAGGATTTCATGAACTGCACGGGATTAGAATACCCCCATAGGATGAATCACATTGGGATGCTATGAAATACAGTTATTGGAGTATAGTATCATCCCTAAGTGGATCAGGAAAATCACTTCAGATATTCCTCGATGAGACGTGAACCCTAGTGACGATTTATTACATAAGAGGTTTCAAGTTATCAGTGGTAGATTATAGATCAACATTAAGGTGAATAAAAAATAGATGGATGAAAGTTACAAATTATGAGATGAGATTAGGCTGTCATTATTAAGATGAACAGTAATAAGGAAGCATTAAATGGCTTAGATTTATACATATAAGATAAGCAGGGAGAGAATAACCTGGGATTGGGTGGTAGGCCTCGATAATAATAAACCGAAGTAAGAGTTATAGTATAGTATGACCTACCTAGTTGTGGTAAAGCCATAAGCATAGATAATTGAGGCCATGAAACAAAATATAGCAATAGTCATAAGTTCGACAATGTACCAAGCAAAGAACTTTAGTACACCTATAGATGCCAGAGGGACAGCTTGTCATAGTACTATATATATATTCACAAAGTGAAGCCTAGAGATTGGTTAAAAGCTAACAAAAAAAGGAGATAAGACTCGCATTGGCGCACATTCAAGGTTAGAATCGTACAGGCTGCATGAAAGAAGGTAGAAACAGTTACGAGATTGGAAGAATTTCGACCACAAGTCGTAGTGTGAGAAAGAGGCCTAAAGAGGGGAATGCTCTAGCATTTGAATTTATTCACCGAACAACTCCTTAGACAGAAAAGACAATATTATAATATTCGTAAAATCTATTGTTCAAGACACAGATAAGTGCATCATTCAACATTCGAGGACGAATGTTCCAAAGGGGGGAATAATGTTACACACCATAATTTCATACGTGAGAGTACGTTGTAAGTCAATTTATTCGTATTTGTAAGTACATAAAGTAAGTTAATCATGTTAACTTGGAGGTTACAAATATTTAAGATCATGGACTGCAAGTACCAAGAGGGTTGGAAGGCTTAGAAGTTAAACAAATTGAAGAAAATAAGTTGGTCGAAAGTCGACACATCGATAATGTTATAACATGTAGATCTATAGTTAATTACATGATAAGGAGTTTATTCTATGAGTTATTTTTGTCGTATGATAGTCTTGTGCTACGTTTTGAAGTCAAGCAACTTATGGAACAAAAGTTGGCAAAGATCATCACAAGTTACATTCACAAATATGCTGAAAATTAGGTCAAATGTAGATGATCTTTTCTCACAATACACTTGGAATTAGGGTATTATCAAGATACCAAATTTAAGATCTACGAGTCTTGTTTTTAAATCATTTAACCGTTTGCTAATACGACATCGGATTAGAGAGATATATGCATTTTTGCGAGACTGCGCAGGCTGCTAGGTGACAAGTAGGTGTGTCATCTACTTGATTAAATGAGAGCCCAAAAAGAAGCAATTTCTTTTCGGCCAAAGATTTTATTTAAGGGCTCATCTAAATATAACCCTCATTATATATCACAAACAACAAGACCTAAACCCCTGCAAACTTTCTCCCAAAAATTACCCACAAACCCTAATTAATTTTCTCTTCCTTTCAAGGTCTAATTGGGGGGTAAAACCTAGAATTTGAAGAACCAAGATAAGGGCTGAGTTATCCAACAAATAAGATAATTTTACTGCTCTCTTTCATCCATTTTTTCTGCTGTAAATTCATGGTAATTTGTTCTATACTTGTAAGAACTCACGGGACGGTGATCGGAAGCCGTGAGTTTGAGTTATTCACTTGTAGCAGACTGTTTTATGTTGTTGTTAGGCTGCGTACTTCACTATTATTTTGTGGTGTTTTGGAGGATGAAGTTTTTGGAGAAACACCATATATATGTAAGGTGGTGGGCTGGTCGTTATTCGTAACATTTCTGGGTCGTTTGACACTACTACTGTGGTCATTTTGTGTATGAAGATATTGTGGTGTGTTGTGATGCTTTGTAGTATTTTATGGTGTATATAAGGCTGGAAAATAATGTATATATATGTTGTTGTTGTTTTGTTCTTGTGTTATCTTGAATTTGGAGGAAGTAAGGATTATAGGGGTGATTCTGCCCGTTTTTATACAAAATAAGCTTGTCGTTTGTTGTGCGATAGTTGTACCTTTCGTCATTTAATGATAGTATTATTATCGTTGTTGTAGATTAAGGTGCGAAGAGGCGAGTTCAACTTGGTGAGTAGAAAGATTGTGATAAGGTATGTTAAGGCACTTCCTTCATTCTTTTGGCATGATGTAAAGTGAAACGAACGTAAATGATACGCTATTCCATAATGAATCTACTCCTAGAAACTAAGGTTGTCCATATTTTTATTTCCTTACAAAGTTATTCTAAGAAAGTATGTATGATCCTTGAGTCCTAGTGATGTTCATATTGATTGTATGATGTCCATAATGTTAATCGAAGGTGCAACTACCTTACGTCACTCCAAATGGTGTAGAGCGTGATTCCATGAGTCCAACATGCATTATATATAGTATCTATTTTACTCTACCGAGCCGCGCTATAGTCGGCCGGGTACGGAACCTATTGTGCAACCACTGATCAATTGGGTTTACCGAGCTCCACGTGGCCGGGTACGATTCTACCGAGCCTTATGATTGCCGGGTATGTTATTACCGTGTCCTCTTCGAGGCCGGGTATGATATGATGATGATGATGCCCACAGAGGCGGATGTTTTTAAAAGATTATGTATATATATGTATCACACAATTCATGTCACTATCTCTTACAGGCAATCAGATGCTACAGGTTGTATCTCCTACATCTCTCTTTACATTACTATTCTTAGTTATGCTTTTCTGCCTTACATACTCAGTACTTTATTCGTACTGACGTCCCTTTTTCTTGGGGATGCTGCATTTCATGCTCGCAGGTCCCGATAGACAGGTTGACAGTCCTCCTAGTAGGCTATCAGCTCAGCGGAAGGTGTTGCTGCACTAACTTGCTCCGGAGTTGCCTATTTGGTCAGTATGTTTGGGACATACATTGACTGGTATGGCTGGGCCCTGTCCCGACCTTTTTGATGTTTATGTACTCTTAGAGGATTCTAGACAAATGTCAGGTATATGGATACTTGTATGGCCTTGTCGGCTTATGTTTTGAGTTTACAAATGGTCATGTCAGCCTTATAGGCGCGTATTTCACATGTATAAGTTTCTATATCATGTTAGTTCATCCTATGTCTAGCATTCCCTTATGTTTTATTTCGATTATGTCATGATGACCATTTTGGCACATTTACCCGTGATAGTATGATAAGAAAGGTATGTTATGTTGGTACTCGGTTGAGTAAGGTACCGGGTGCCCGTCGCGGCCCATAGGTTGGGTCGTGACACTTACATTGAAACTGTAATCTCTCTTGTATTACCTCGATTTCGCTCATCTCGATCCTTTCTGGATCTTGATGATGATGAGCTCGAATCTTTATTTGAGGGTCTGTGATTATACCGTGGGTTTTCAAATTTGGAACGAGCCTCTCGCCCCGAAGGTCCCAAGTATGGATCGTACCTATTTTTTCCAGTTCTCCTTTCTGTTTCGGAGCGGCTAGAACTCATCATGTCTTCTGCTTTTGATTGGGATATAGTATCTTCCTCAATTCATAATTTGGTGTTGTACCTGTTATAAACATTGTTCCATGTCGTAGCTGGGAACTCTCTCAAGCTTTCTTTAAGTCTCCTCGTGGATTCAGATCTTTTATCGTTCAAATTACTTGCAAAGGCCATAGCTGCCCAATTGTTAGGTACTTTTGGTAGAATCATCCTTTCATGTTGAAACCTATCTACGAATTCAGAACTCTGTATCTCCCTGTTTTATTTTGAATATGTCTTCCATTCTATTTTCCACTTTTTGTGCACCAGAATGTGCTTTTATAAACAAATCTACATGCTCATCAAAAGAATCAACAGAATTTTCAAGCAACAGAGAATACCATGTTAATGCTCCTTTGGTGAGTGTCTCTCCAAACATTTTGACCAATACGGATTCAATTTCTTGCTTAGTCAGGTTGTTGCCTTTTACTCATGTGGTGAAAGCAGTACCATGATCACGTGGATCAGTTGTCCCATCGTACTTTGATATGTCAGGCAATTTGAATTTCTTGGGAATCGGAAAAGGTGTTGCACTTGGCTTCCAGGGTTGTTGAGAGTATTTATCATATCAATACCCTTGATGATAGGTGGTACTCCAGGAAGTTTCTCGATGCGATCGTTTTGTTCCTTCACATGTTTCTGCAAGTTTAGTATTAAAGATTGTAAATTTGAATTATTAGACATACCTGGTCTTCCTCCAAGTGATTTATTTAGAGTGCCTCTACTTCCTGAATTTGCTAGTCCAGATTGTGGATTTTCTACAGTCGTGTTGTTATTTGGAGGAGGCGTAAGTGAGAAAGTTGGTAGCCCCCTCATGAAATCTTGAAGAGCTTCGCTCACATATTCAATAACCATCTGCTTCACATGGTCTTGTTCTCTTGTTTGCTCGTTTCCAATTTGATCATTGTTGTGAGTTATAGATCTTTCTTGGGAGTTGTCCCTTGAATCTCGTGGGGATCCCTGAGGCGATGGAACTGAGGTTCCATTTGTTTGTTGGTTGTTGTCGTTGGTATTCGACATGATTCGATAAAGGTTATTCGAGAAAAAAAAAACAAAGATTATCAGATTCCCTGTAACGGAACCAATTTGTTTAACCAAAGAATTGAATTCTTAGTCGAAGATATTTTAAGAAGTACTCGAGCTTCTGATAACCAAAGAGATTAGATAATAATAGTATTTAGACTTGTAAATAAGAAAGCAATAAGATAGCATAAAAGTAAGTATATTTCGATAATGGTTCGAACGTCTCCATACAAGTGAGATTTTACTACCTTTTATAGGTAATTTCTTAATATAACATCTACTCTTCTTAATGATTGAGCATTAATGAATATTTATATCATTAATGTAACGTTACAATAAGTAATCGTAACTGTTGCGTGATGATTCTGTAACGTTTAGCTCATTGATTGAAGATCTATGAATCTGCCCTGGTTCATTCTAACCGTGTCTCTTCAACTTCTCAATTAGACTGGAGCTTCCGCTTCTAATTATCTCGTGGGTGTTTACCCCGTACCTCTTTGCTCCGTACCTCTTTCCAAGCTTTCATACAACTGTCGCCCTTCCATTGTTCCATGTATACTGCTTTGTCATCCAAGATATTACAGGTGTAATGTCTATTTTTTACCAATACAATATTGTCATGAAACTTTTACATGATATTTATCTATTGTAATAGATATATTTATTTTATTTCAAGATTATAAATCTCATATTTTAAGAAAGTTTACATTTGGAAATCCTTTGGATGATCTGATTGTCTAAAATAGAAGAAGAGATTTATTACAGTTGACAAGCACATCTAAAGATACCTATCTTGCTCTCGTAAAATTACATTAATATTGATTCATAAATTGTTATGATAGATTAAAACTACAGTCTGAAGACATATCAAGACATCAGAAATGCTAGAAGTACTAATTTAATGTTTGTATACGGCAAAACCGGCGAAGGCCGATTTTAAGGTTTCTACAGCACTCCGAGCCTCGACCTCGATTGTATCGGAGCAGGTTCCAAAGTTAAACCCCGAGGAGAATTCCTTGAGGAATGTATTCTGAGGGATCAATGTACCTTGAGGCAGAGTAAAGATCGAAGACCATCATGAAAAAGCAAGAAATTCCCAAAGGACACGTGGTTAAGGTTGACCAAGTCTGCAAAGATAGTACAAGTCCGTACCGTGATGTTAAATAGTTGTACCAGCTGTTTATCTTTGTAATAATTACACATATACTATGTTGGGATTCCCCCTCTTATATATAGTGGACCCTTGTCATTTTGTAAGACCCATGATATTCAATACAAGAACAAGAACATTCTCTGCTCTTTAACTCAAACATTCTCTACAATTGTTCCATTGATTTATTGCCTTTCATTTATTGTGTTCATTAATTGCTCTTTAGTTATTACTCGTTATTGATCATAAAGAGGCCACCTTCGAGGCCTTCAATACTGTTATGTCCTCCCCGACCACCCTATGTCAAGCTCTTGAGCTCGACCTCGAGGCCTATTTCGACCAAGATTGAGACCCCGTCTCTCACCTGCTCGGTTTGCACAATCTCATTATCCTTCGCTCTTATCTCATTTTCTTACCTCTCACTTAGAATCTATTTCCTAAACAACTGGTATTAAAACATATCACATATTTTTAGAACCACAAAATCAAATATAATTGTAATTACCATTTTCGAGGTAAACAGTTTGGCGCCCACCGCGGGGATAAAAATAATAGTGATTATGTTAGTGCTGGTTTTCTAAAAACACAAGTTATTCTTTACACTTTTTCTTGTCCAAGAATCTTCAATTTCAGGTCAGAAAATGCCTAACTCAGTAAATTCACATGAAAACAACGGTCCTGAGGATCATGGAGAGAATGCCGCAGCTGCTTCAAGTGCTGTTGTAAAGCCGCAAAACCCTGAAGGGGCACTAGTGCAAATCCCCGTTGACGAAGACTCGTGCAACGCTATGCATGTCAATATAAACTCCCAATTGATCAACAAAAGGCATCTTTGAGAATTTCCCAACGATCGAACCAAGAACCACTTCCGAGAAAGAGAATCAAACGGGAAGAATGGGCCAGAAGAACCCTAGCACGCCATTCAGTTATTATTGGAGAAACCGATGTCCCGCAAGAACCCTTGTTCAAACGGGCCAAAGTGCCCATCACCGGGGAAAAGTGAACTCGGAGCTACATTCTTGAAGATGCTCTTTCATTCAGCGAAGAGTACATCGAGACCTTGTCCCAACCACATAATGATGCACTGGTAATTCATTTCTCTTAAATAACATTCAAATTAAATGTGTGCTTGTGAATCAAGGTAGCTCGGCCAATATAACCGGATTGGGGGTAGTGGAGCAGCTCGAACTGCCCGACCAAATCATACCCGATTCTCGATCGCTCAGTGGGTTTAACATGACGAGCGAAATGACGAAGGGGGAAGTCACCCTCTCAGTCAATGTGTCCAGTACAGTTCAGGATACCAAGTTTCATGTTATCGAGGGTAACACGAGATACAATGCCCTGCTTGGAAGACCATGGATACACAGCATGAGGGCAGTATCATCAACTCTCCACCAGATGTTGAAGTTCCCAACTAAAGATGGCATAAAAACAATGTATGGAGAGCAACACGCGACAAAGAAAATATTCGCAGTACATGGCATGGCACTGGCGCCCATATACTCCACCTAGGAGGGGTCAGAAGATAAACAAGTCCCCGAGGATGATGAAAAATACTTCCTCACCCCTCGAACCTTCGTCGCCCCCGAATAATCGGATGCAACAAAATCAACGGTCAAAGACCTGGAGCAAGCTGTTTTGATGGGACATCTTCTAGATCGAAAGGTATACTTGGGAACGGGATTGACCCCCGAACTCAGGAAGAAGCTCATTCAATTTCTTGTTAACAAAGTTGATTGCTTTATGATACGAGACTAAAATGCATAGTGTAACATGTGATATACCGTACATTTGAGGTGCATTAATGATAAAAATACACTTGTTATGTGCTTAATAGAGTTTATTTTATGTGTAGGTGAATTGGAGATGGAAACGGAGCTAAAGGGATGCAAATACGTCGAAAATACGCAAAAGGAGACACCCGGGCGATAGTCGAGCGTTTGCCCCCTAAAGCCTGACCCTAGCTGGCGTTAGGGGGGAGTTTACCCCATAAGGCCAGACAGCCCCTGGAGTTAGGGGGCGTTAGGGCCCAAACGCCAGGCCTACCCTGGCCTTAGGGGTGTGTTAGAGCCCAAACTCCCGGGGTTCCCAGTTCGGCCAAATCCGAGTTTTGACGAGTTTAAGTGTTTCCCGGTTGAAATAGAAGTCTCCTACACGGTTAGGGTTCGCCCTAAACATATAAATAGACTCCTAAAACACAACTACGGGGGACTCGAAGAGGACGGAGGAGATTCCGAAGGATTTCGAAGGATTCAACAAGAAAACACCATAGAAGTGACAAAC
>ML409558.1:29071-68863 GCA_005239525.1 Nicotiana knightiana | reverse complement strand
TAACATGTACTTTAGGGTGAGACTATGATTCATTACATGATAAGGAGGTTATTCTATGAGTTATTTTTGTTGTATGATAGTCGTGTGCTACATTTTGAAGTCAAGTAAGTTGTGGAACAAAAGTTGGCAAAGGTCTTCACAAGTTACATTCATAAATTTGTTAAAACTTAGGTCAAATGTAGCTGAGCTTTTCTCCCAATATACATGGAAAAAGGGGATGATCTACACACCAAATTAAATATCTACGAGCCTAGTTTCTAAATCATTTAACCGTTTGTCGATACGACATCGGAGTAGAGAGATATTCACATTTTCACGAGACCGCGCAAAGCAACTCCCATGGGACCCACAAAGTCGGTGTAAACTCCATCTAGTATTTAAGTCAATTCTAAATCGTTTTCACTCATTTTTATCGTCAAAAACAGTTCCTAAACCCTCCTAAATGCTCTCCAATGGTTCCTCCGTGATTCTAGGGTGAAAACCTAAGATAAAAACATGAATCCAATGTTAGAAACCCCGTGGTGCTTGCTAGATCGTAGTTCTTCATCTTGTGGCTGTTTTGGAGGGTTCTTCAAAGTGAAGTAACCTCAGGTCTCGTCTGGTTCTTGTTGATTAAGGTAATAATCAGTCCCTACTTCATACATATTAGATTTTCAAGGTGAACTACAAGTGTTTACACTCCAACTTGAACACCAAAAAATGATTCAAGAAGAGAACACAACACCTATAGTGTTGTGGTGTCATTGAGGATAATTGTGAGCTGTGTTGGCCGAAATTTCAAGTGGTTGATACTTTCTAAGGTGAGTATAACAGCCTACTAATTGTGCTTAAGCTTTCTTGTATGTTGGTTAAGTTGTTAGGTTAATAAACTACAAGATAATACTTGGATTAGCTTAAGTCACTTCTATGGTGTTGTATTGCCATTGAGGGCTGTTGTAAGCTAAATATAACTTGGATTTCAACTTGAAGCTATTGTAGGAGGTATGTGTATTGTGTTCTTGCAGGTTCTTAAGGTTGTACTAATGTAGATTAAGTTAAATGGTTGGACTAGACATGAACTAGTGAATAAAGTTGTCAATTGAAGAAAACTGGAGTTGTGGATTGTTTCCTTTGTTATAAATATATGATATAAGGATAGAATCATTGATGAATTACTTAATTATCATATTAATGATGTTGTTAAGTTAATATAAGAAGTCTATAAGGTGTGATATGAGTTATACGGATTCCAATCGAGCTTGCTGCTCAAAATGATTGTTGAACTAATCGGAGAGCTTATTGTGAATTGTATTGTTGTTGTTTGGGGGTGTTTGGTGACTTTTGGTAACATATGGGATGTAGTAAAAATAGGGGAGGTGCTGTCCGTTTTCTTGTAGAATATTGGTTTTGAAATACGAGAGTTACAATGCTTATACGATGACGACGAAGTCGGGTTCTCATTGTAGACGTAAGAAGATCATATTGAGCTTTGTTGACGATTGGAGAGAAGATTGCAAAGGTATGTTAAGGCACTTCCTTCTTTATTTTGGCATGATCTAAAGTGAAACGAACGTAAACCATACGCTATTTCATAATGAATCTACTCCTAGCAACTAGGTTGTCCATGTTGTTCTTTCCTTACAAAGTTATTCTAAGAAAGTATGTATGATCCTTGAGTCCTAGTGATGTTCATATTGATGGTATGATGTCCATAATGTTAATCGAAGGTGCAACTACCTTACGTCACTCCGAAAGATTTAGAGCGTGATTCCATGAGTCCAGCATGCATTATATATAGTATCTATTTTACTCTACCGAGCCGCGCTATAGTCGGCCGGGTACGGAACCTATTGTGCAACCACTGATCAGTGGGGTTTACCGAGCTCCATGTGACCGGGTACGATTCTACCGAGCCTTATGATGGCCGTGTATGTTTTTACCGAGTCCTCTTTGAGGCCAGGTACGATATGATGATGATGATGCCCACAGAGGCAGATGTTTTTAAAAGATTATGTATATATATGTATCACGCATTTCATGTCACTATCTCTTAGAGGCACTCAGATGCTACAGGTTGTATCTCCTATATCTCTCTTTACATTACTGTTCTTATTTATGCTTTTCTGCCTTACATACTTCGTACTTTATTCGTACTGATGTCCCTTTTGCCTGGGGACGCTGCGTTTCATTCCCGCAGGTCTCGATAGACAGGTTGACAGTCCTCTTAGTAGGCTATCAGCTCAGCGGAAGGTGTTGCTGCACTCCACTTGCTCCGGAGTTGCCTATTTGGTCAGTATGATTGGGACATGTATTGATTAGGATGGCGGGGCCCTATCCCGACCTATATGACATTTATGTACTTTTAGAGGCTAGTAGACAGATGTTTGTATATGGATACTTGTATGGATTTATCGGCCAACATTTTGAGTGTACAAATGATCATGTCGGCCTTATAGGGGCCGTATGTCGCATGTATAAGTTTTTATATAATGTTGGGTCATCCTATGTCTGGTATGCACTTATATATTTTTTTGGTTATCTCATGATGGCCCTTTTGGCCCATTTACCCATGATAGTACGATAAGAAAGATATGTTACATTGGTACTCGGTCGAGTAAGGCACCAGGTGCCCGTCGTGGCCCTTCCGTTTGGGACGTGACAGAAGAAGAATATAAGGCATGCCATAAAAACTCTTTTCCACTGCCTAACATCGATCGCATGATCGATGCTACGGCTGGCCACGAGATCCTTACCTTTCTCGACGCCTATTCCGGGTACAATCAAATTCAGATGAACCAGGAAGACCAGGAGAAGACCTCGTTTATCACTAAATATGGAACTTATTGTTACAATGTAAGGCCCTTCGGGCTAAAAAATGCAGGAGCTACATACCAACGCCTAGTTAACAAAATGTTCGAGGAACAGATAGGTAAATCGATGGAAGTTTACATTGACGATATGTTAGTTAAGTCCCTATGTGCAGAGGACCATTTAACTCATTTTCAGGAAATATTTGAAACCTTGAGGAAGTACAACATGAAGCTCAACCCAGAAAAATGTGCCTTTTGGATCAGTTCGGGCAAGTTCCTCGACTTCATGGTGTCAAATAGGGGGATCGAGATCAACCCTAACAAAATTAAAGCCATCGAAGACATCACCATTAGGGACAGTGTAAAAGTCGTACAAAGGCTAACGGGACGGATAGCTTCTTTGGGCCGATTCATCTCGAGGTCGTCCGATCGGAGTAACAGGTTCTTCTCCTTACTCAAAAAGAAAAATGATTTTGTATGGACCCCGGAATGTCAACAAGCATTGGAGGAAGTAAAGTTGTACTTATCGAGTCCACCTCTGCTCCACACTCCGAAGGCGGATGAGACGATATACTTATACTTGTTGTGTCTGAAATAGTAGTAAGTGGCGTACTAGTTCGAGAAGAGCAAGGTACGCAGTTTCCTGTTTATTACGTAATTCGAACATTAGGAGATGCTGAAACTAGGTATCCAAGTGCGATTCTTTATTAGTGGTGAACCAAGTAAGCAAAACCTTCGAAGTTCGAGAGGATAGGATGGAGAGGTATTTGGACAAGTTACAGATAACCTTGCACCGCTTCAAGGAATGGACGCTAGACCATGTACCTCGAGAACAAAACAGTGAGGCCGACGTACTTGCGAACTTGGGGTCATCAGTCGAAGAAGATGATATTGTAGCCGGGACTGTTTTCTAGTTATTGAGATCTGTGGTCGAGGAGGGCCATGCCGAGATAAATTTTACAAGTTTGACTTGGGATTGGAGGAATAAGTATATCGAATATTTGAAAAATGGAAAGCTCCCATCAGATCATAAAGAGTCGAGGGCTCTATGAACCAAGGCTGCTAGGTTCACATTAGATGAAGGTAGAACATTATACAAAAGGACGTTCGATGGACCGTTGGCGGTATGTTTAGGGCCGCGGGACACCGATTATGTTCTACGGGAGATCCACGAAGGCACGTGTGGAAATCACTCCGGCGCCGAGTCTTTGATTCACAAAATTATTAGAGCGGGGTATTACTGGGATAACATGGAAAAAGACACTAAGGAGTTTGTTCGAAAATGTGATAAATGTCAAAGGTTTGCACTGATGATCAATCACCCGTAGAACAACTTCACTCAGTCCTATCCCCGTGGCCATTCATGAAATGGGGGATGGATATCGTCGGACCTCTGACAACGGCACCAGGTAAAGCTAAATTCATTTTGTTTATGACTAACTACTTTTCTAAATGGGTGGAAGCACAGGCATTCGAGAAGGTCAGATAAAAGGAAGTTATTGACTTTATCTGGGACCACATCGTGTGTTGATTCGGGATACCTGCCGAAATCGTATGCGACAACGGCAAGAAATTCATCGGCAGCAAGGTAACAAAGTTCCTCGAAGAACACAAAATAAAAAGGATCTTATCGACGCCATATCACCCGAGCGCAAACGGACAGGCCGAATCTACGAACAAGACTATTATCCAAAATTTAAAGAAAAGGTTGAGTGACGCTAAAGGGAAATGGAGAGAATTTCTACCCGAGGTTCTTTTGGCGTACCGAACGACATCAAAGTCCAACACGGGGACAACCCTATTCTCCTTGGTATATGGCTCCGAAGCCCTAATGCGAGTCGAGGTCGGGGAACCTAGCGCCAGATTTTGGCAGGAATCAAATCACGAGGCTATGAATACTAGCCTCGAGTTATTAGATGAAAAACGAGAAGCTGCACTTGTTCGGATGGCTGCACATAAGCAAAGAATCGAAAGATACTATAATAAAAGAACCAACCTTCGACACTTCGAAATCGGGAACTTAGTTCTAAGAAAAGTCACCCTCAATACTCGAGACCCGAATGAAGGGAAACTAGGCCCGAATTGGGAAGGACCATATCGACTCATCGGAGTCGGAAAAGGATCTTACAAACTTGGCACGATGAAAGGTGAACAAGTGCCAAACAATTGGAATGTATCACTGCTCAAACAATATTATTGTTGAGGTATGGCCTCCTCTTTTCCATTTGTATTCAAGACTAACTCGTTGCAGATGTACGATCAAAGACGTCGAGGGCACCTTCTACACGAAGACCTTAGGTTTTAAAGCACGCATTTGCACTCTTTTTCCCTTAGATCGGGTTTTATCCTAAATGGGTTTTTCCAGCGAGGTTTTTAACGAGGCAACAACTATGTGCTACCTAAGGAGAATTCAACAGTATCCAAGACTTCTTTTCAATCAACCTCGAATACTGGAGGCCATCACCCTCGAAGGCTATATTTTCAAGAAAAATACTTCACGCCAAAGAGGGCCTCGATAGGAAAACTTTGTAGTGGGTCAAACAGTCAGATGAACTGTGTCCATATATAGAATAGCCGAGCCCCGATGGCAAAACACATACGCATTATTCAAAGAAGCATTCTTTCTATATTAAACACTTTGTGTCTCGAAGATATTTGCTACTATACGAGCTCCATACTTGTGCTTCTCTGTGAGAAACGACACAAGAGTCAAAACACAAATACACCTCAAATACTCGGAGATTGTCATCGACAGTAAGCACATTCGAGTTGTCCGTAAGACCTCAAAGAGGCATCCCTCGACGTAAAGGCCAAGGCCATTATACTCGGGGACTAACATTTCGAGCAAGTTCGAAATTTTATAGGGAAACAAGTCCAAGAGACACACCCGAAGACTACGTCTATACTAAAGGCTACAGCCAAAATAACGCGTCTCGGAGACGTCCGAATTCCGGAATAAAAACATGCCTTCAAATTCTCAGAAAATCGGTTAAATAAAGGCTACCCTCGGCAAGATAACCAAAGGGCTTCGATAAAATCAGCCCTCAAGAAACCTCAAGAGGTATCGAATTATTACATACAAACTTGTACTAAGGCACTAAAAACAAAAGGGTTCCGATCGACACTAAACCCTCGAATGAAGGGACTATAAAAAACAAACATGAAATCGCTTCCAAGTCCTCCTTTACCTACGGAAAGTCATACAATTCAAGTATCGATATGTTGAAGATGCTCGTTGGCTATCAACCTCCGAAATTTCAACAGTTTGATGGCAAAGATAATCCAAAGCAACATGTGGCGCACTTCGTTGAGACATGCAATAATGCTGACACTTCGTTGAGTTTATGGACTTGGTTCATAAAAAGATGATCGTGCTTGAAGATGAGAAAGCAAGCGCAAACCAAGTCTCTATCACATTTGGCTCATTCAGTCCAGACGAATTATGTAGTTTTAAAGAAATTAAAGATGAAAAATTACTGGAGAACTACAAAGTTGAAGACGGTGAACCTGAGGATGATAAAGGTTGGACGTTGGTGACTCGCCGTAGGTGCCACAAAAGGAGCTCATGAAAAGGATCAATGGAACAACCAACAAGGAACATTTTGGTGAAAAGACCTAGGAGATAGAATCTAGTTAAGCATGTAAAGAAAGCGAAAGTGGAGGTGCACCACCCTCAAAAGCCACGACATCTAGTGACCTTAGAGGAGTTTTTACCAAGTTGATTCCGCACGAAGATTTCCCATGGGGGTATTGATGCCTCTTGTTTCCATACTGATGAAGGGAAAGAAAAAAGTGATGACCTACCATTGGAACCATCTTCGGAAAAGCTTATCGAGTCCACTCCTCAAGAAGTTAATGCTTGTGAGGAAAAACTCACATTCATAAATGACGATCTTCTGCTAGGTGACACTCCTCATAACCGCCCATTGTACCTGGTTGGCTATATGCGTGATGAAAGGGTAAATCGAATTTTCGTTGATGGAGGATCCTCGATGAACATTTTGCCAATTCGCACTGTGAAAGAACTTGGTATTCCCATGAATGAACTCTCAGAAAGTCGTGTGATGATCCAAGGATTCAACCAAGGGGGGCAAAGAGCCATAGGCGCGATCAGGTTGGGAATCACTATTGAAGATATGCAATCAAGTACATGGATGCATGTGATCGATGTGAAGACTTCATACAATATTTTTCTTGGAAGGTCTTGGATACATGAGAATAAAGTAGTTCCATCTACCTACCATCAGTATTTAAAATACTACGAGGGTGAAGTCGAGAAGAAGATAGTTGCTGATGATGAGCCATTCACCGAGGCAGATTCACACTTCGCCGATGCAAAGTTCTACTTGAAGATCCGCATTGTGAAGGAGATAAAAGTTGATGATGACATGAAAAGCAAGAATGACGAACCCATAACCAAAAGAGCTGAGATGACTAATGGTAAAGACAAAGCCGTTACTAAGGAGGTACAACCCAACGTGAATAAATCTCATAGAGGAGATATGCATCTTATGGCAAGAAAGTAAGTCCTAAGCTCTACTATGTCCCTAAAAGGAAGAAAGACGAGGGCGAATCATCTAATCTCCAAACCAACACGCTAAAGGAGTTAACTCTTCCGGTAAAATGAATGGAGGAAATAAAGTTGTCCTCGAAGCCGCTTGCAGGGTTTGTAGCCCAAAATCGTTTGCAAAATGTGGCACTCCCTACAAAGCGAACAGATGCAGGTTTTGATCCTAACACTTACAAGCTATTTGCGAAAGCTGGATACAATCCCGATGAGCCATCAAAGTTAGGGAAGCTCCCATCAGAAGTTTCAACGAGGCAACCACGTGAAGGTTTGGGATACAAGCAATCGTCACCAGTGCACATCTCAATAAGGAGAGCTAGTAGCAATTATATCACTACAGAAGACGAATCTACCGCTTCTAGCAGGCCTTCCGTCTTTGACAGACTTGGAAAATCAACTGTGAGAACTCCCATATTTGAGAGATTGGGTCCACTAAAGAAGGGGAATGAGTTCCAGAGAAATCATTAAAATACAAGAACACCCGCTTCGCCCAAAATTCAGAAGATTTCCAAAGTTTGGTTCCTTCTAGAATGAGGCGACAAACAAAAGTCATGGTTTCTTGTGATGAAGTACTGAAAGTGAAGCCATACACTGTTGTCTACACTAAAGAACGAGACGACGACGAAGAAAGTGTGGATTCTTCGTATCATGTCACTATACAAGGCGAGAACGGTGTTCCATCTTCAATGGAGGATAATGCAGAATTGAAGGATGTTTCACCATGTTATCACATATCCTTCAATGATGGGGACCATCGAGAAGACGAAGATGCAAAAGATGCTCCGCCGGAACTTGAAGAAGGGGTGAAGGCAACGATTGACGCCTTAAAAGAAGTCAACCTAGGCATTGATGAAGAACCAAGACCCACTTACCTAAGTGCTTTATTAGAAGTTGATGAAGAAATCGCTTATATTGAGTTACTCAAGGAGTACATGGATGTCTTTGCTTGGAGCTACAAAGAGATGCCTGGCTTGGACCCTAAAGTGGCAGTCCATCACCTTGCGGTCAAGAATGGCGCTTTAGGCCGGACTTGGTTCCCCTGATTGAAACAGAAGTTAACAAACTCATTGAAGCTGAATTTATTCGGGAAGTTAAATACCCAACATGGGTTTCAAGTATTGTCCCTGTAAGAAAGAAGAATGGCCAGATTCGAGTATGTGTTGACTTCAGGGATCTCAACAATGCGTGTCCCAAAGATGAATTTTCGCTTCCTATTCCAGAGTTGATGATCGATGCTACTACTGGTTACGAGGCAACGTCTTTCATGGACGGTTCGTCTGGCTATAACCAAATTCGCACGGCACCAAAAGTGAGAACTCCCATATTTGAGAGATTGGGTCCACTAAAGAAGGGGAATAAGTTCCAGAGAAATTATCAAAATACAAGAACACCCGCTTCGCCTATAATTCAGAAGATTTCAAAATTTTGGTTCCTTCTAGAATAAAGCGACAAACAAAAGTCATGGTTTCTTGTGATGAAGTACAGAAAGTGAAGCCATACATTGTGGTCTACACTAAAGAACGAGATGACGATGAAGAAAGTGTGTGTTCTTCGTATCATGTCACTGTACAAGGCGAGAACGGTGTTCCATCTTCAATGGAGGATAATGCAGAATTGGAGGATGTTTCACCATGTTATCACATATCCTTCAATGATGGGGACCCTCGAGAAGACGAAGATGCAAAAGATGCTCCGTCGGAACTTGAAGAAGGGGTGACGGCAACGATTGACGCCTTAAAAGAAGTCAACCTTGGCATTGATGAAGAACCAAGACCCACCTACCTAAGTGCTTTATTAGAAGTTGATGAAGAAATCACTTATATTGAGTTACTCAAGGAGTACATGGATTTCTTTGCTTGGAGCTACAAAGAGATGCCTGGCTTGGACCCTAAAGTGGCAGTCCATCACCTTGCGGTCAAGAATGGCGCTTTAGGCCGGACTTGGTTCCCCTGATTGAAACCGAAGTTAACAAACTCATTGAAGCTGAATTTATTCGGGAAGTTAAATACCCAACATGGGTTTCAAGTATTGTCCCTGTAAGAAAGAAGAATGGCCAGATTCGAGTATGTGTTGACTTCAGGGATCTCAACAATGTGTGTCCCAAATATGAATTTCCGCTTCCTATTCCAGAGTTGATGATCGATGCTACTACTGGTTTCGAGGCAATGTCTTTCATGGACGGTTCATCGGGCTATAACCAAATTCGCACGGCACCAAAAGATGAAGAGCTTACTGTATTCTGTACCCCAAAGGGTATTTATTTCTACAAGGTAATGCCTTTTGGCTTGAAGAATGCTGGTGCTACTTACAAAAGCGCTATGCAGAATATTTTTGACGATATTCTCCACAAGAACGTCGAACGCTATGTTGACGATTTGGGGGTAAAATCAAGAGAGAAGGGCGACCACTTGAAAGACTTGAGAATGGTATTTTAGTTGCTTCGGAGGTACCAACTTAGGGTGAATCCATTGAAATGTGCCTTTGGAGTGACTTTTGAAAAGTTCCTTGGTTTCATTGTCCGACATCGTGGGATCAAAATTGATCAAGACAAAGTGGATTCCATTTTGAAAATGCCTGAGCCTCGGGATATTCATGAATTGAAAAGTATGAAAGGAAAGCTAACATACCTTAGAAGATTCATCTCAAACCTAGATGGAAGGTGCCAACCATTTAGTCGCCTCATGAAGAAAGGCGTTCCTTTCAAGTGGGACCAAGCTTGTAGTAATGCCTTTGAAAGTATCAAAACCTACTTGATGAGGCATCCGGTTTTAGCAGCTCCTATACCTGGAAAGCTATTGATACTATACATTGTGGCGCCAGAAAGGTCTGTTGGAGCGTTGTTGGCCCAAGAAAATAGTGAGAGGAAAGAAAACTCCCTTTACTACTTGAGTAGGATGATGACACCAAACGAGCTGAATCATTCGCCAATTGAAAAGTTGTGTTTGGTGCTAGTCTTCTCAATTCAAAAGTTGAAGCACTACTTTCAAGCTCATGTTGTCCGTATTGTTTCTAAAGCAAATCCCATCAAGTTTGTGATGTCAAAACCTGTTCTTAGTGATCGACTAGCGAGATGGTACCTCCAATTTCAACAATTCGAGATTTTGTACATCCCTCAAAAGGTTGTAAAAGGACAAGCATTGGCAGACTTCTTGGCAGATCATCCGATACCTGATGACTATGAGCTAACTGACGAACTACCTGATGAGGATGCAATGGTCGTTGAAGTTCAACCTCCATGGAAGATGTACTTTGATGGTGTTGCGCACCGTGGGGGAGCTGGTGCTGGCGTAGTATTTGTCACTTCCCAAGGTGAAGTCTTGCCTTACTCCTTCACCTTGACACAACTCTGTTCCAACAATGTTGCTGAGTATCAAGCATTAATACTTGGGCTTGAAATGGCCGTTGATATGAAGCAATTGCAGTTGCAAGTCTTTGGTGACTTCCAGTTAGTAGTCAATCAGATTTTAGTTAGTTACGAGGTCAAGAAGCCTGAGCTACGCCCATATCATAATTACGCAAAAAAGCTAATGGGGTGGCTTGGTGATGTGACTATTCAGCATGTGCCAAGGAAAGAAAATAAGAAGGCTGATGTTTTAGCTGCCCTAGCTTCATCATTAACCCTGCCTGATCAAGCACAAGTTACTGTCTACCAAAAAGGGGTAGTGCCGCCGCCAAATGAGGTTGAAGGTGAAGAAAATAAACTCAAGCATCTTGTCGCTATTTCTGAAGTTGAGAAAGAAGAATGGCGACAAACCATTATTGACTACTTACACTATGGGATACTTCCGGAAAATCCGAGGAGAAGGACTGAAATCCGCCATCGTGCACCTCACTTCCTTTACTACAAAGATACTCTATACAGAAGGTTGTTCGAGGGAGTACTCTTGCGATGCTTAGGGGAAGAAGAAGCACTCCAAGCTTTGCAAGAGGCACATTCTGGGGTATGTGGGTCATACCAGTCAGGACCAAAACTCCACTTCCATATAAAAAGGATGGGATATTATTGGCCGACGATGGTAAAAGATTGCTTGGACTACGCTCGAAGATGCAAGGCTTGTCAATTCCATGCGAATTTTATTCACCAACCTCCTGAAGTGTTGCACCCGACTGTAGCATCCTGGCTGACGCTTGGGGATTGGATGTCGTTGAACCACTGCCAAAGTCATCCCGTGGGCACCTATACATCTTGGCTGCAACTGATTACTTCTCAAAATGGACTGAAGTTGTTGCTCTTAAGGAGGTAAAGAAGGAAAATGTTGCAAGTTTCATCCGAGTAAACTTAATCTATCGCTTTGGTATTCCTCGTTACATAATAACGGATAACGGAAAGCCATTCGATAATAGGTTGATGAACAAGGTTTGTGATCTCTTTGGGCTCAAGCAATGTAACTCTTCGATGTACAACTCTGCCGCCAATGGTCTAGCTAAAGCATTCAACAAAACTCTATGCAATTTGCTAAAGAAAGTTGTCTCCAGATCTAAACGAGATTGAAATGACCGTATGGAAGAAGCTATATGGGCATATAGGACAACTCAGCGCACACCAACACAAGCGACTCCTTATTCACTCATTTATGGAGTCGAAGTCGTCTTGCCACTTGAGCATCAAATACCTTCATTTCGACTGGCTATTCAAGAAAGGATCACTGATGAAGAGAATGCTCGACTTCGATTAGCAGAGTTGGAGGATCTTGATGGGAAGAGGTTGGAAGCTCAACAGAGTCTTGAATGTTATCAAGCTCGATTGTCTCGCGCCTCCAATAAAAGAGTTTGCCCGAGGTCCTTTCAAGTAGGAGATCAAGTCCTTACCATACGAAGACCCATTATTACTTCCCATAAACCTGTAGGGAAGTTCACTTCAAAATGGGATGGGACATATGTTGTGCAAGAAGCTTATTCAAGTGGGGCTTATAAGCTGGTTGATGCAGATGGCATGAGAATCGGCCCTATCAATGGCAAGTTTTTGAAGAAGTATTATCCTTGAAATTGCAATGCTCCTGGCGCATGAGCCTAAGCTGCACATTCCTACACTCCTGCCCCGCATGAGTCTAAACTGTGTACGACCCACCTAAAAAAGTAAAAAAAATAAATGAGTCCGCTAGGTTGAAAACCTCGAAAGAGGCGACCTAGGCAAAAGTTATGACATAAAAAAGAAAAAAAAGTCCGCTAGATTGAAAACCTCGAAAGAGGTGACCTAGGAAAAAGTTAGGACATAAAAAAATATAATAAAAAGTCCGCTAGGTTGAAAACCTCGAAAGAGGCGACCAAGGTAAAAAGTTAGGACAAAAACAAATACCCATTCTGAACTACGTTATGACTTGATCCTCTTCACCGAGGTACGTAGGCAGCTTAGAGTTTCATTATGAGTTCATTCGCATGATTCCAAAAGATACATAATGCCCCAATCGTTGTTCGAATGAGGTATGATGAAATGTAATCCATTCAATTGGCACTTAAAAATCGAGTTGAGATACCATTCTTCTGTTAAAATTTGGATCCCATTCGATTTAAAGGGGGAAAGCCGCTATGGTAAATTGGTGTCTTCAATAAAATGATTAATCTCTTTTAAGAGGTCGCCAAGAATTTGCATTGAAGTCCGGGGATTCGTTATGCCTTCATGTTCGCCAAACCTTCAAGTTTTTTTGGGTCTGCCTTCACGGCATTTCAAATTCAGTGAGACTTAGACCCAAGTTATTTGGTGAGAATGAAGCTCTTGAATTTCAATGTTTGAAAATTAAAAAGGTCTTATAATCTCAAGATTTCCACACCAAGATACAAATATTTTGGTGAAGTCGCGCTAATTGGAACTGCCGGCATATCAGGAACCAAAGTTGAATTCACAATATTATCTGAAACTATCCTTAAGGCATTAAATTTTGCATTTTGCATATATAATATATTTGGAATTTAGGTTTCCAATGGATCAAATAGTTTATGATTTCGACATTCGTGCATCAAGATACAAAAGTTTTGGTGAAGTTGTGCAAATCTGAAATCGTCGCCGCGTCAGAATTTAATATTGATTTCGAAATACTATATGATCCTATCCTTAAGGCATTAGATCTTGAATTTTGGATATGTCACAGATTTTCAAGTTAAGGTTTGAAAAAATCAAATTGTTGATGATTTTGACTTTTCTACACCAAGATATGATTTTTTTTGTGAGACTGCGCAAATCTGAAATTTTCAACGTGATGGAATCTAAAGTTGGTCTCAAAATATTGTCTGGGGCGATTCTGAAGGTGTTTGATTCTATGTTTTGGATATATTTTAGATATTGAAGTCTAATTTTCAAGAAATCAAACGGTTCATTATTTGAACTCTCCCACGACAAGATATGAATCTTTTGTTACAAGCGCGTAAGGCTGATAATTATGCGACTAAGATAAAAGTCGGACAATGTAAAACAAAAGAGAAGTTGAAATATTTAATTCCTCGAATTCTCCGAGTTGAAGTCTTCAAGTCCGTCGGTCTTCAAGTGGAAGTCTCCAAGTTGAAATCTTCAAGTCCATCGGTCTACAAGTTGAAGTCTTCACATTCGCCACTCTTCAAGTTGAAGTCTCCAAGTTGAAATCTTCAAGTCCATCGGTCTTCAAGTTGAAGTCTTCACATTCGCCACTCTTCAAGTTGAAATATTTAAGCCCTCCAAGTCTCCAATTTGAAGTCTTCAAGTCCATCGGTCTTCAAGTTTCAGTCTTCAAATTCGTCGGTCTTAAAGTTGAAATATTTAAGCCCTCCAAGTCTCCAAGTTGAAGTCTTCAAGTCCGTCGGTCTTCAAGTTTCAGTCTTCAAGTTTGCCAATCTTAAAGTTGAATTGTTTAAGCCCTCCAAATCTTCGAGTTGAAGTTTGCAAAGTTCGCCAAATCTTCAATGTTTTCCAAGTGAACAAGTCGATGCCGTCTCGAGTTAAAGCTTTATAATTTTCCAATAATAAGGTGGACATATAAGTCCCTTTGCACCTTAAGTTGGCCTCTTCGTGGGTTTGTCCTTAAAAGGAACTATAATTTTGCAATCTTAAGGTGGACATATGAGTCCCTTTGCACCTTAAGTTGGCCTCTCCGATAGTCGGGTCATTTTGAGAGTAATCTCTCCGTTAGTCGAGTCACATCGAGAGTAATCTCTCCGGTAGTTAGGTCATTTTGAGAGTAATCTCTCCGGACAGCCACATTGAGAGTAATCTCTCCGATAGTCGGGTCATTTTGAGAGTAATCTCTCCGGTAGTCGGGCCATATTGAGAGCAATCTCTCTAGTAGTCGGGCCATATTGAGAGTAATCTCTCTGGTAGTCGAGCCACATTGAGAGTAATATCATCGATATTCGGGCCATGAGAGTAATCTCATCGGTATTCGGGCAAGGATGAGTACTCATCCCCTCACACCCCAAAATTGTCTTCTTCATACGTGGATCATCTCGTTAAACAAGAACACACCCTTCTTGTTTGACCTACAAAATAATAATAAAAGAAGAAAACGCAAAAGAAGATAAAAGAAATTACCTCAAATACTAGCACTTTCGAGTCGTCAAAGCACGAACTCAAGAGCCGCTTGAAGATGACAAAAATTGATTGATGCTCATTAGACATGGAATGTGGTGTTTATATAGATTTCTCAAGGCACCTTACTAAAGGTCTTAACTGATGAGGGATAAATACATATTAGAGTCCGACAAGAATAAGATATCATAATCTATATAGAAAAGAAAGCCTACAGTCGACTAAGGCGGGAAGCGTGAATTGGGGTACTATAATTTGACTCCAACTTGGATTACAAAATACTTTATTCCAATAAGAGGATTACATGTTAAGGAGAATCAGTTTCAGGTTAATACACGGATTAAGACGTCATAGTGCCAAGAATCTTAGCAACAACAAATTGTTGAATTTGAAAATCTCTAGCAACTGCCACATCTATTAGATCAATTATATGCTCATTAAAAGTTCCATTTTAAAATGTCTTGCAGAATCAAGTTTAAATGGAATTGCTTACCATTTGAAACTCATTTTCGATTTTAGTGTGTATACGGCTAAAATCAGAGAGCCCGATTTTACGGTCATTACGACACTCAGAAGGCTCGAAGGTTCGAGTTTTGGCATCGAGGGGGAATATCGAAGGCCCTCGACCTCGAGACAGTGCAAATAGAAGATCAACATGGAAAGGCGGGAAATTCCCAAAGGGAACGTGGTTAAAGCTGACAAAATACACAAATAGTACAAGCCCGTACCGTGGCATTAAATGGTTGTACCAGCCATCGCTCTTTGCATTAATTATACATGTACTATGTTGGGATTCCCCCTCATATATAAAGGGGACCCTTGTCACTTTGTAACACACATTATACTCAATACACAAGACTAAGAACATTCTCTGCCCTCTAACTCAAACATTATTTACAATTGTCTCATTGATTTATTGTCTTTCATTTAGTGTGTTCATTGATTGTTCTTCATTCATTGCTCATTATTGATCATAAAGAGGCCATCTTAGAGGCCTTCGACACTGTCGAAACACTTTTGACCTCCCATTATCGAGCCCCTGAGCTCGACCTCGAGCCACATGACCGACCTCGAAACCCTGTCTCTCCACTGCTCGGTTTGCATAATCTTGTTATCCTTCACTTTTATTTCGTTTTCCCACCTCTCACTTAGCATCTATTGCCTAAACAACCGGTATTAAAATAGATCACGTACTTTTAGAACCACAAAATCAAATATAATTGTAATTACCATTTTCAAGGTAAACAGTTTGGCGCCCACCGTGGGGCTAAAAATAATAGTGATTGTTTTAGTGTTGGTTTTCTAAAAACACAAGTTATTCTTTACACTTTTTCTTGTCCAAGAATCTTCAATTTCAGGTCAGAAGATGTCTAACTCAGTGAATGCACATGAAAACAACGACCCTGAGGATCATGGAGAGAACGGCGCAGCTACTTCAGGTACCGGTGTACCACCACAAAACCCTGAAGGGGCACCTATGCAAATCCCCATCGATGAAGGCTCGTGCAACGCTCAACATGTCGATGTAAGCTCTCATACAGATAGAAGTGTGCGCAAGAGAGAACAACATGAAGCACAGAGAACCCTTGCTCAAAGGGAAAGAGAAGTTAGCCTTCACGTCATTTTTGAGATGTTGCAAGCACAACACGTGGCTATTGCTCAGCTGCAAAGCCATCAAAAAACCCAAGCACAGCGCCACCAGAAACGGCTCCTCGAGGTGAACAGGCACCGGAGAGGTCGAGCAACAACGGATCAGCAGCCAACCCCGCTATTACGAAGATGCTCGAGGACCTCACAAAGAGGATTGAATCAGGAGAAAAGAAGATAGAAGCCAACGATAAAAAGGTAGAGACCTATAACTCGAGGGACGATCAGATCCCGGGCGCACCGCCAATTCTTAAGGGTGTATATTCAAAAAAGTTCATGCAAAAGCCATTCCAATAGAGTGCGGCTCCGAAGCCCATCCCGAAGAAATTCAGAATGCCCGATCTCTCGAAATATAACGGGACCTCGGACCCCAATGAGCACATTACTGCCTACACTTGTGTTGTGAAAGGGAATGACCTAAGAGATGACGAGATTGAATCAGTTATGTTGAAAAAATTTGGAGAAACACTATCCAAAGGGGCCATGATATGGTACCATAACCTGCCTCGATAGATTCATTTGCCATGATGGCGGACTCCTTTGTAAAGGCACATGCTGGTGCCATCATCGCTACAAGGAAATCTGATGTTTTCAAAATCAAACAAAGAGAGAACGAGATGTTGAGGGAGTTTGTATCCCACTTCCAACTGGAACGAAAGGAATTACCACCGGTCTCCGATGATTAGGCGGTGGAAGTGTTCACTCAGGGCTTGAATGAGTGAAACTCGATAGCTTCGAAGCAGCTAAAGCAAAACTTAATTGAGTACCCCGTCGTGGTTTGGGCGGATGTACACAACAGGTATCAATCGAAGATCAGGGTCGAGGACGACTAATTGGAAGCCCCCTCAGGCTCGGTGTATCCTAGCAGAGTCTTAGCAAAGGAATCGAGGCTTCCAGAGAGAGAGCCAAGGCTAAACAAAGAAAGGTATCAACCATACATAGAGAATTAGAGAAATATCCCAGGTGAAACATACCTCGAAGTGATCAAAGGATGGACCGAGGCCAAAATCCTCGGGGACTCATAAAAAAGGCAAGGTCCGACAGGCACACATGGCCGATAGAAGCACCCCGGCTATCTGAGTACAATTTCAACATTGATGTTTCAGATATAGTATCGGTCATAGGTAAAATCAAAGACACCAGGTGACCAAGACCCGTACTATCAGATCCTTCTCAAAGAAACCCCAACCTGATATGCGAATTTCACGGTACGCACGGCCATAGGACCGAGGACTGCAGACAGCTCCAAGAAGAGGTGGCCCGACTGATTAGCAAAGGGCACCTTCGAGAGTTCCCTAGTGACCGAGCCAAAAACCAATTCCGGGAAAGAGAGGCAAACAGGAAAAATGAAACAAAAGAACCACAACACGTCATCCACATGATTATTGGAGGAATTGACGTCCCCCAGAGAACCATTTTCAAACGAACAAAAGTATCCAGCACCAGGGAAAAGCGAACTCGGAGCTACATACCTGAAGATGCTCTTTCATTCAGCAAAGAGGACATCGAGACCTTGTCTCAACCTCACAATGAAGCACTGGTATTTTCTTTTCTTTTGAATAAATTTCAAATTAAACATGTGCTCGTGGATCTAGGTAGCTCGGCCAACATAATTCGGTCGAGGGTGGTAGAGCAACTCGATTTTCTCGACCAGATCATACCCGCCTCCCTTGTCCTTAACGGATTCAACATGGCGAGCGAAACAACGAAAGGGGAAATCACTCTCCTAGTCAGCATGGTCGGTACAACTCAAAACACCAAGTTTCATGTCATCAAAGGCGACATGAGATACAACACGTTGCTCAGAAGGCCATGGATTCACAATATGATGGCGGTACCGTCAACCCTTCATCAAATGATGAAGTTCCGCACGAAGGATGGAATAAAAACGGTATACGAGGAACGACACGCGGCAAAAGAAATGTTCGCAGTGCACGACATGGCACCGACGCCGGCACCTTCTACATAGAAGGAGCCAAAAAACAAGCAAGGAGCCGAGTAAGCAATCACAAACTCCATCTTCGATGAACGATTAAAGGACTATGCCGCGTCCTTGGAACGAGTAACTGAAGCATATCGAGGCTTGAAAACCACCACAGTTAAGGTACAACCCTCTCCCTCTTTCCTTCACGTTTTACACTAACCTATGTGCAGGTGTTCGATTGAAAAGAATCGGAGCACCCTCCAGCTCGAAGGCCTTAGGTTTTAAAGCATACGTTGCGCTCTTTTTCCCTCACGTTAGATTTTATCCCAAATGGGTTTTACCGATGAGGTTTTTAACGAGGCAACACCCATATGCTACCTGAGGAGAACTCACCAATTATTCAAGGATTCTCTCCGATCAACCTCAAATACTGGGGGGCACCCCCCCAGGAGATCACTAAAATATGCCAAAGAGGGTCACGACAGGAGAATGATGTATTGGACCAAACGGTCGAATGAACCGTGTCCATATAGAACAATCGAACCCTCGATGCTAAAAACATGTATACTTGTACTAAGTCATCGAAGAAGAATATTTTATCATCAAAACACTTCGCGTATTAGAAAAGTTTGCTATTTTTATAAGAAGCGGCCCCAGGGCCCAAAATTTACCGACCACTCGGGAACTGTCCTCGACAGTCACCCCATCGAGTCACCAAAAACTCGAAGCCATGAGACCTCAGGGCCGGCAACTTCAATTTCGTAAGCCCGCCATAAGGCAATATCAACAACATAAGCCCTCCATGAGGCAATATCAACAACATAAGCTCTCCATGAGGCAATATCAACAGCATAAGCCCTCCATGACGCATAACATCGACTCGGGGACTATCCTCGACAGTCACCTCATCGAGTCACCAAAAACTCGAAGCCATAAGACCTCAGAGCCGGCAAATTCAAGCACATAAGCCCTCCACGAAGCACCATCAACAATATCAACTCTGACTCGGGGATTGTCCTCGACTGTCGGCTCATCAAGCTGTCTAACTCGAAGTCGTAAAACCTCAGGGCCGGCAACTTCAAATTCGTAAGCCCTCCATGGGGCAATATCAACAGTATAAGCCCTCCATGAGGCATATCCTCAACTCGATGAATGTCCTCGACAGTCACCCCATCGAGTTACCAAAAACTCGAGCCATAAGACCTCAGGGCCGGCAACTTCAAGCACATAAGCCCTCCGCGAGGCAATATCAACTCCGACTCGAGGATTGTCTTCGACTGTTGGCTCATCACGTTGTCTAACTCGAAGCCATAAGACCTCAGGGCCGGCAACTTCGAACTCACAAGCCCTCCACGAGGAAACATCAACAACATAAGCCTTCCATGAGGCAATATCAACTTTGGCTCAGGCACTGTCCTCGACTATCGTCTCATAGCCATAAGACCTCAAGGATGGCAACTTAAAACTCATAAGCCCTCCATGAGGCAACATCAAAACTATAAGACCTCAAACAAGGCATGTACTGACTCATAAGACCTTAAAAAGGCATAATCCCGATATCAAAGTCAAGGCTATATATCGAACTTCTAAGACTCCTAAACAGGCATACCCTCAATATAGACGCCGAGGTTATCTCATCGGGGACTAAAAGGGGCTACGTCTAAATACAATGACCATCGTCATAAGGCTCAGGCCAAACTAACGCGACTTGGAGACGTCCGACTATCGCCATAAAATCACAGGCCTCCAATTACTTTGAAAGAACTTTGAAAAGAACCGGTTAAGGGTCGTACCGACCTAACGCGCAAGAGCCCAAGTCGCCAGCTACACTAAAGGTCGTATCGACCTAATGCGTAAAAGCCCAAGTCTCCAGCTACACTAAAGGTCGTACTGACCTAATGCGTAAGAGCCTGAGTCCCCAGCTACATCGAAGGCCGTACCTACCTAACGGTAAGAGCCCAATTCGCGAGCTACAGGTTGTACCGACCCAAATTGCCTTAGGGAAGATTTAAAAACCTAAGGGCCGATGAGCTCGAGTCGAATCCGACTCGGAGACTGAGCCCGAAACGGTTAACTAAAGCGCCTTAGGGCCAAATGCGTAAGAACCCAAGTCGCCAGCTACAGGTTGTACCGACCCAAAACGCCTCAGGGACGATTTAAAAACCTAAGGGCCGATGAGCTCGAGTCGAATCCGACTCGGAGACTGAGCCCGAAACGGTTAACTAAAGCGCCTTAGGGCCAAATGCGTAAGAACCCAAGTCGCCAGCTACAGGTTGTACCGACCCAAAACGCCTCAGGGACGATTTAAAAACCTAAGGGCCGATGAGCTCGAGTCGAATCCGACTCGGAGACTGAGCCCGAAACGGTTAACTAAAGCACCTACGGGCCAAATGCGTAAGAGCCTGAGTCGCCAGCCACACTGAAGGTCGTACCGACCCAAATGCATAAGAGCCCACGGGCCATCCTAAAAATCCTCAGGGCCAATTTATAACCCCAAGGGTTTTATCTCGAAGTCCAATTCATCGGGCTAATTATTGATAAGCAAATCAGAATAAACAAAGAATCTTTCATATATGTATGTGTATTACAAATATGCATTTACAATGCTCCCACATGAGTTTTTACAAAGAACAAAGAAGGAAAACCTAATCTACTCTAGGGACCAGCTCCCTCGGAAGCCTTCAAATACCAATATCAGCACCGGAAGAAAGGAAAAACTTGGCGTCGATCTCATCCGCCTTGGCCTGCTTTATCTCTTGCAAGAGATCAAATCCCCTAGCATGAATCTCTTCGAGCGTCTCCCTCCGAGACCTACATCGGGCATACTCATTGCCCCTCCTCTCTCTGTCAAAAGCTCCCCTCAGCTCACCCCAAGCATCAGCAACATCTTTCAAATAAACGACCACCTTTTTTATCGGCCTTTGCTCGAACTTCTTCAGCTTCAGCCCGGGCATCCACGACCTCGACCTTCATATTTAAAATATCAGTCTCGAACTTGTCAATCCTGCTCGTCTGAATTGAGCTATCTTCTCGGGCATTACGAAGTTGTATCTCGAGGGCAGCATCCTTGGCCAAAGCATTCCTTTGGGCCGCAACATGAATGCCTATCTGCGCCTTCAATGCATGGCATTCAGAATTAACTTGCCCGACTTCGCCCCAAAGGCGCTCCAATGCTTTTATCTTTCCCTGCAACTGAAGCACCAAAGCATTAGTTCCCAAAAGCGAGAAAGGAAGTACATACTCCTTCAGGGTAAGGGTTACCTGACGCTCGAGATTGCCTTCATAGTTCCGACTCTGATGCATCTCCGTCCGAAGATGTATCAACTCTTTCGTCTTCTTATTGCAAAGAAGCTTGAGAGATTTTTCCTTACCAAATTTTCCCGCAACCTGGTCTCACAATGAAGCATCTCGAACTTGAGTTTGTCAAAAACCTACGGAAGAGAAACTTCAGTTAAAAGAATGAAGATTCATGGCTGAAAAGCCAGCAAGGCCGATCAAAACTCACCTCGAAACAGAGCCGCTGAGCCTCCTCAAAAGTTGAACATACATCTACTGGTCTGGCCCCATCGGCCCCAGTTGAACCGTCTCAACAAGGGCATGCCCACTCGAAACCCCACTTTGTTCGAGAGGCCCCTGGTCTCGAGCGTCCCTCGAAGTACCTTCGAGGACAGAAGTAAAAGATGGTGGAGGACTCTTGCTCTTTCTCTCTTGAGGAACCTCTTCTTTGAAATGAGAGGTCTCAGGCCTGACAGAATCGGCAACCTCAGAAGGGCCCCCGGCTCAAGCCGTAGACAAAGAATCATTCTCCCGAGAAGAGCTGATGTCTGCCGAATGACCAACATATATAAAGCTCTCCTCAGCGATGGTATCTCCTTTATGTCTCCGAGAAAGCCCCACCTCGGTGAGAATATCCTCATCCATCGAGGACCTTTTTCGATTATTATCCTCCCTCGGCCCCGAAGTTGACGGGCCTTCCCTCTTCTCGAAGGAGCACAGTCTCATCTCCGAGAACCCATCAACACATGTGGTAGAAGAGTTAGTACACTTAAAAGGAAACATTCATCAAAAGGGAAATCACATGACTCATACAGGGGTGCTTTGCTTCCCATCTGCCCTTCGACAGATCTCGCCACTTGCGTTCATCATAGGTCGACGAAGCTGCCAGCCTCTGAGTCCAGTACGCAAGATCGGGGATCTCTTCTAGCATCCACGGAACCGCTGAGAAAAAGAAAGAAACATTCTTATAAATCAACCAAAGCAAGGGGCACTAAGGTATGACGTAGCTTACGTTTGAAGTTCCATTTCTCGGGGAACGACATGAACTCTGCTGAAATAATGTCGATGGTCCTCACTCGGACAAACTGACTCATCCATCCTCGGTTCCTGTCCTCTCCGTCACTAGGAATAAAGGGCCTCGTGGATCAGCATCATAACGCTATCAGACCCCAACAATGCTGGGGCCGATACAATCTAATAAGGTGGCTGAGGGTAAAATCGAGCTCAACCTTTTCGGTAAAGTACCTCATCATCAGCACTATCCGCCAAAAGGACGGATGGATCTAAGCCAGCGTGACTCGGTACCTTTTGCAGAATTCGAGCACCAGGCGGTTGAGGGGGCCCAACGTGAAGGGGTACGTATACACGCTCAAGAATCCCTCCACATAAGTCATGTTGTTATCTTCTCGAGAAGGTATATGCAGCATCACATTTTCCCCCAGCCGCAGTCTCTCCTCACGGTCTCGAGGTGGTTTTCTTCTATAGATCGGATGAACCTCGATGCATGCTCTCGATGTCCCGGGGCGTCGAAGAGTTTCTCTAATGCAAAGTCGTTCTTCAATGCAAAGCAGCTCGAGGTTAACTCGTCGTACGCTGGCGGTATACCAACGTCCGGGCAAGATGCAGAGGTAAGATTTTCCTTTTCTTAGTGAACGGATTCGTACACGGCAGCCATAACTACTCAAGTAAAGGTAAAGAGGAAGAGATGAAGACAGTTTCGTGAGATGAGAAAAGGAAGAGAATGTTGAAAGGAAAGTTAGTTTTTCAAGGTTTCAAGACTTAGAATGAAGAGGAAGCAAGAATATATATATAAAGCAAGTGGTGGCTATTCAACTACTTTGAAAGCCATTTAATTCTGGCAGGGAAGTGTACCGGTGGGGCCACCTCGGTCACTTCACAGTCATATCACATAAATGACACTGTCGCACAGTGTTAGAGGGATCGAAGCTCCCATGCCGACCTAGCCTCGAGAAGGTGTCCGATCTCGAGGAGGTCCGCTATTGCTAGTACGGGTTCCGAAGGGCTAGAAGTCGAAGCTTGAAAGTCAACTTTCATGCAAGCATTGCAGAACAAAGTTTGGAGATATGTAACAACGAGGTATTTTATTTCAAGAAAATGCATTACAAGGGTGTTTCTAAAAAAATTCCCCCAAGGGTCCCATGTACAGAAAGAGAAAAAAGCAAAAAAGTAGGAGAATCTACTCTTCTCCTTCGCTGCTGTCAGAGCCGCTTTCAGAGCCCTCGTCCAACGTGGTCGGCGTTTTTGATTCTTCCTCCAGAGCCCTGGCTTCTTCGATCTCGGGAGAAAGATCGACGCCCTTAGCGCTCACTTCGTCGAGGGCTTGCCTCCTGGCTTGAATGCGGGTATAAGCAACTGCCCGAGCCAACTCCGCCTTCTCGGATATCTCCCTGGCCCGATCATTCGCAGCAACAATATCTCTCTTGTATGAGGAGACAAATTCATTGGCCTCAGACTTGGCCGCAGATAGTGCAGCAACCTCCTCCTGAGCACCTCGAAGAAGGTCTTGAATCGAGGATAGCTTCCCCCGAAGCACCTCCCTCTCCGAAGTCGTGACATCATTCAGCCGAGCCAACTCTAGGATTTCGGCATCCTTGGCCGCAACTTCCTCTCGAAGCCGCTCCACTAGGGTGTTCCTTCTGCCTAATCTGAAAAGCAAAAAATAAGTCAATCAGCACCAAGCATTGCAACTAAAAATAAAAGTGTGGGTACCAAGCATACCTGCTTGGTGAAGTCGGCCCTCACCCGGAGCGCGCTCTCCAAGCTTGCTCGGAGGTTGATCAATTTCTCCTCCTTTCGAGCACATAAAGCCTCCAGCTCGATCGACTCCGACATAAGCTTCTCAAGCTCCTCTCCACGATGAGTCAAATCATCTTGCATCTTGGAGAAGGCTTGGTCATACAGCTTCTTGACCTGCAGCACAAAGAAGGAAAATCAGAAAATAAGAATAGAAAATTAAAGAGCGGCATATTATTTCTCGAATGTCACCTTCTTTTGGAGCCTCTTGGCTTCCTCGAGGGCAATGGGGGCATCAACATCGGTCTCCTCATCTACCCCCTCAAAATAGTCTCTAAATGTATCATCCTCTCCACGAGAGGTCTCCAAACCCGGAACACCCCTAACTTGGGCATCTCGTATCTCCCCTGGAGAAACGACGGGCCCGAGTGAAATCCACCGGTAGCATCAGCCTCTATCGAGGCTTTTTCCCGATCCCGAAAAGCTCCAGTAGCAAGCCCTCCGAACTCCTCAACATAAGTTGTGCCATGTCCGATGAGCGTCTCGGGGACTACGCCCAAACCCTCCTTGAGGATCTCCTCTACACACGGCCGGTCTGCATCGACTGCCTCCAACTCAGCAAACGACCACCCAACAACTCTCGAAGCACCAATGCTTCATTTTTCCCTTTGTACCAAAGGACAAGCATCATCACCCTCTTCCTCGGCCCGCAGTCTCTCAGTGGCCGTCGAGGACAAGACCGTGGAATCAGTCTTAAGCTTCCGAGCCTTTGTCCTTTTTGATTTTGGAGACTCTGCCGAGGCCTCCTTCTTCCTTTTCTTATCCTTGGCAGTCTTCGAAGCCTCTTCCTCACCAGGTGGGGGCGGTCTCATCAACACGCCTTCACCGAGGCCTGCACAAACATGTTATATCAAAAAACATCACCATCAAAAGTTCTTACAAAGAATGAGAAAATAATAGCAACAAGAGCATACCGTGGTTCTTTGCCTGCCACCTTGTCACGTTTGTTATATGGAAAGGCGGAGTCCAAAAGCCTGATCCACCCCGGAAGGTCTTGGACCGTGCCGGGGAACCAGACAGTGGCTACATAGTCGAAAGAAAGAGTATTCAGACCCGGTAGAAAGAAGAAAGAGGTGGTAAAGCATAATCAATATGGGGATACTTACGTTCCATATTCCATTCCTCCGGGAACGGCAATCTATCAGCGGGGATGACATCTGAAGTTCTGATTCTAACAGATCAGCTCATACATTCCCGATCTTTATCCTCGTCGATGCAGGCGAGGAACGCCTTGGCAGATCGGCGATGCAGTTTAATTAGGCCCTCACGGAAGAGGCAAGGGCTGTACAATCTGATTAGATGGTCGAGGGTGAAAGTCATTCCCTCGACCATGTTGGCAATATGTCGAAATATATATATGATCCTCCAAAAAGAAGGATAGATCTGACCGGGTGTCACTCGGTACTGATGACAAAAATCAAGAATCACCGGGTCAATTGGTGGAGAAGAAGAATCGACGGGGCCTAAGGCAAAAGGGTATGTATATATACTGAGAAATCCAACCTTATGCGTGACTATGCTTTCATTAGCTGTAGGGATATCTACTCGGGCCGCCTCCCCCCAGTGGCAGTCAAGTTTTACCCTCTCTATATCCTATACTACACTTATGTATCGGGACATGGGCTCACGTCGGCCTGGTATAGAAGGGGTTTTTTCAACTGTGAAGTCAGAAATGGTGTCGAAAGGGCCAGGGATCAATTGCTCGATGGTAGGAGGAGTTTTTGACTTGCCCTTAGACATGCGTGATGAAGAAGCGACTCCCTATTTTTGTAGAACCGTTTTTGAAGTTTTTTCCATGATTACAATCGAGTTTTGAAGTAAGAAGACGAAGAAACAAACACAGATAGAAGATAAGAATGGAAAGCAATTAGTCAAAATTTGAAGGTTTGGAGAAGATGAAGAAGGTGCAAAATTATGAAAAGGCAAGTGATTGGAGTATTTATAGAGGCCCTTTGGGCATGCTTGAAGCAGAAGGGTCGAACCTATGACGGTTCGTGGGCTTCTCGAGAATTGCATTGACAGCGCCTCTGCGCAGCTTTTATGTCACATAATTTAATGCTCTTAAGGGACTGACATCATAATAGGGGTGTCGAAGAGGCAGAAAGTGAAGACCGTTTCTTATCACTTCATTCTAAGAAATGCGGGGACTATCTGTATACGGCTAAAATGGGAGAGCCTGATTTTACGGTAATTATGACGCTCAGAAGGCTCGAAGGTTCGAGTTTTGGCATCGAGGGGGCATATCGAAGGCCCTCGACCTCGAGGTAGTGCAAATCGAAGATCAATGTGGAAAGGCAAGAAATTCCCAAAGGGCACGTGGTTAAAGCTGACAAAATACACAAAATAGTACAAGATCATACCGTGGCATTAAATGGTTGTACCAGCCATCTCTCTTTGCATTATTTACACATGTACTATGTTAGGATTCCCCCTCATATATAAAGGGGGCCCTTGTCACTTTGTAACACACATGATACTCAATACATAAGACTAAGAACATTCTCTGCCCTCTAACTCAAACATTCTTTACAATTGTCACATTGATTTATTATCTTTCATTTATTGTGTTCATTAATTGTTCTTCATTCATTGCTCATTATTGATCATAAGGAGTCCATTTAGAGGCCTTCGACACTGTCGAATTACTTTCGACCGCCCATTATCGAGCCCCTGAGCTCGACCTCAAGACACATTCAGACTGACCTCGAGACCCTGTCTCTCCACTGCTCGGTTTGCATAATCTTGTTATCCTTCGCTTTTATTTCGTTTTTCCACCTCTCACTTAGCATCTATTGCCTAAACAACCGATATTAAAATAGATCACGTATTTTTAGAACCACAAAATTAAATATAATTGTAATTACCACTTTCAAGGTAAACATAGTGCTTAAAGGAGGAAGACTAAGGTCAAGAAGGAGCAATAAAATATCTTGGCAGTACTTCAAGCCTAGTCTCGAAATGAAAAGTTTAAACTTTTAACAAGTCTTAAAGTAGGGGCTTGTAGGCATGTAAAATTTATTAAATTTAAATTCAATAAATAATTTGGATTATATTTTAAATATACTAGTCCAAATAAATATATGAGCTAATATAATTGGATTAATTATATAAGTCCAATATAATTGGGCTACAAATGATGAGCCCACTTTATTAAACCCAAAATGCCATCCTCCTGGAGTCCCAGTTTGGTGCCCCATGTCAAATGATGTGGCGCGTCAAATCAAACGAGAGAGCCAATAGGATCATGCCACGTGTCAAAATGATAAGGCATGCCAAATCACATTAAAAGGCCAATGAAACCGCGCCACGTGTGTAAGTGACATGTTCTGGCCAATCAGATGGGTCGTGTCACACTTCAATTTGATTGGTCGGAAAAAGTTTGTTCTTATCACAACTCCTCCCTTCCACAACTATAAATAGGGGTCTTCATAACCTAGAAAAGGGACCAGAAGTTATAACAAGAAGCAAGAGAGAGCTCGTGGATCAAACACCGCAAATTTCTCTACAAGTTTCAAGCTTCAAGCAATCAAGTTCAAGTTCAAGAAATCAAGTTCAAGCTCAAGAACGAAGAACAAATCAAATTCCAGTTCAAGCAATCAAGCTCAAGAACAAGATCATCGTTCTTGGCAACAACTACATATTCAAGATCAAGCTCAAAGGCCTTTGAATTTATTTACTATTGGAAGGTAGAATCAGAGGATTCATAGAGATTGTAACACTCAAACGCTTAAAATAAAATACTACAATTATTGCGATATTTTTCGGTCTTGATTTTATTTTTTCGACGCAATTTATTGTCTACCGTTTGAGAAGACGACACTCCAGCTTCTTGATACTTTTGCCCAGTTCCTTTGTTAATGCTCCGGTGTTTAAGTAGATTCAGAGTGAAACAAGTTGTAGTCTATTGGAACATATTGACTTATTTTTGCAGTCTATAGGTTTAGTATTTCTAATTTATGACATTTGAATCATACGAACTTTGTTTTTGCAAATGATCTATTACGTACCAAAGGTCAAGAAACACCACAATCTTCTGTACTTGAAGAAAATTATAGGCTTCTTTCTTATGTTTCTAGATTAGAGCATTTATCAAGAATTTTTAGCAACATAAGGTTAGATGTTCTTCTCTAAAAGAATCTCTTAATTAATCTTTGTTATTCTTCTATCATCAGATTTAATTTTATAATTTAATTTGAAAAAATTGTCTAGTATGCTTAGCATCATGATATTTAATTTTTGGGTGCAAGAAAAATAAATTTACAAGCAAAAGATATCATAGGTAAGTTGGTAAGCTATATAGGTTGTTCCTTTTAGATTATTAGGTGAGATACGTATCTATTTACATACAAACAATTTTAAATATATAAGTCTATTTTTCTTCTTGATACTATTTAAAATATACATATATGGAGGAATCTCTTTGTAGTACCAAAATGAATTGTGTTCTGTTGAAGGAAATATACAAGGAAACGTGCATAAATTTAATGTATTTTTCTGGGTTATTTAGGTGTATTAGTGACTTAGTGTTGTATAAAATAGTCAATTAAAAATAGTTTCTCTATCCTACAAAAGTAGGGGTAAGATTTGTGTATATCTTATTCTCCCCGTACTTCATTTGACAGATTACACTAGCCATGTTATTGTTGTTATATTGTTTTAGTGTTAGGGTGTTTAAGTTATTGGTTAATAGTAATACATTGTTACTTTCCTAAAAAAATGTCAGATTTGAGTGTTGTTATAGTTACCTTTTGAATTAGTATGGCCAGTTTTTAATTTGTGTGATTGGAGTTATTCTTATTTATAATAAGATGATGGATAGCGGCGGTGGTTCTGTAATGCATTAGCTTGCAACAGAAGTTTTTGAAATGCGAAAAATACAAAAAGTCACCAAGAAGATTTCATTATTCTTTTATATTTTTCTGCTATTAGTTGAACAAATTTAGCGGCGGCATTAACCATAATAGAATAGAAGTTCATACAATATATATTTGTTTAATCCGATTGAACACTTGCTTGGCGATATGCTTACGACCAAGTAAGTTATCTCGGTTGCCCTTCTCACGTGAAGAATGTACACAATCTTTTTAATTGGGTTTTACCTTAATACTTTGAAATGTGCAAAATTATATTGTATACCTAAAGAGTGCGGTTACAATGACTACTTTCGTCTATTTGTGTCTTTCATGCAAAAGTACGTTCTCTTTCTTTTTTCTTTGATTTGTTTAAAAATTTAACGCCAATTATTCATCCTTTTTCAAAGTTTTTGTCGGGATACGTTAATTAAGGAGAGGGGTAAAGAGACGGATGAGAAGATTTTGCACTGCAAATAGATAAATAAACAGATTTTGGTTACAGTTATATTCGTTCAACATGAAATGAGAAATTGATTCTTCTTTATTAAAATTTTGAAAATCGTCTTGGTAATAGAAGTTCTAAATCTGAAATAAGAGTTCTGGCAGCTGACTGCTTTCACGAGCCAACAAATTTCAGAACAAAAATGAAAATATTTTTCTCAGTTCATTTGAAACGTAAACATTATATTTCATTTAGCCTAAATTGTTATGCATACACTTATTTAGTGAAATTTGAGTGCTAAAATAAACGACTGTAATATTACACAATATGATATACAAGAGATATCAAATTCTAATTTTATATAATAATAATTGTGGTTGTCATGCAAAATTCTCAAGTCAACAAATTTTTTATTCTTCTTTCTCTTGCTGATTGTGTTGTCTTACGATCGACACGTATTCAGATTTTAAAAAAGGCTTAATCTTGATCAAGAAATTGATATTTTTTTCAAATGCTATTTAGTAGTAGATGTTAGTGTTATCTTTTAGCATTGTCTTATGTAGGTTTTGCCCTTGTGGGTTAGTGGTTTTAGCAATTCATGATGGAAGTGGTGTTTTGTGAAATTTGCAAGATGACAAAATTAGAGCGGCTTCGATATGATTTCTTATATTTTCTTCTTTCTTTGTGTATCGTCTTGGCTTTTACTTTGTTAAAGGTACTATCTATTCATAATTTTTTGGTTCAGGAAACTCTAACAGACACTGTATAAATAGTGCAAAGATTTGTGAAAGATGGATCATTTCAAGGACCCGGAGTTCAAAATTATGCAACTTATGTGAGGAGAGGTGTTCAAGTTCTTCACACTAGAGGTACATTGTGTAATTTTCAAGTTTTCATGTGTAGAAAGGTAACATGAAATGATTATACTTTTTAGAAGTAATTTATGTGTCATTTCATATGGCTCATCAACTACATCAAATTCAAAAAGTTTATCTACTTAATAAACTTATGGATAAAAAAATTTGTGATACTTACACCAAACAAAAGTCATATTATTAAATAAAAAAATAAAAAGTTATATTATCATTGCATGAATTAATTGAATTATTCTTTTTGCCACGACTGAAAAGCTTTCACTTTATGATTTCTTCATAAAGATGGTTACCAAAATTTTTAATATGAAGCATGGATCGATCAATTTCATATTTCATTGTACTAGGCTTTGTCAAAAGAATTAGGATTGTTATCTCATTATTGTACAATTCAAAGTCTCAATTAGATTTTAAAAATGGTATTATTTAAATTATAGGTAACTAACTGAAAAAATAATCGTCAATAAATAAAAAAAAATGCATTAAGCAGGAGATAGAAAAAATGACGATATTATGCTTTAATTTTTAAAATAAGATGAAGTAAATAACACAAATAAATATTGTTGATCATTGATAAATGATCGTGGAAATTTATTGAAACAATACACAATATGTTCAAATAAATCCGATCACAATTTAATATTCTTTGATACGATCCGCGTAACGCGCGAGTATAAATACTAGTAAATGAAAAAAGAAAATTATTTTCAGTATACCCCTCCACATTTTATTCTATGTGTTATTCTTTCTTTTTAAAACTGTTTAAAAATATATAATAACCTTATATATTTAGTGAATTTTAATTGAATATTTTAATTTTACTTTTAATACCAATCCCTTACATACATGGCATGGCATGTTTAAAACAAAAGATTTAAAGGTTAATTTTAGCATGTTATATACATATTTTGCTTAAGATCACAAAATTAAAATTTTATTGTTAAATTTCATGTCTCTCAAATTAAGATACATAAAATTAAACGGGAGAGTTTTATGTATCTCTTTTTGGGGTGAGGCGAGCGATCTAATGAAGTTTAAAAAAAGTCCTTTTTTTGTGAAATTGAACCTTACATCTAAGTAATGCAGGGTATTAAAAAAGATAATATCATTCTTCTAGTTGAAATAAAAGAAGAGAGGAATGGCGACCTCCCCAAAACTTGATTAAAGAAAATGATCTTCATTTTCCTTTTTGGATTAGTTACGGCAAAAGTTGATACCTTATTTATTTTAAATAAATATTTTTTTTAAAAATTATATTTCATAGCTATCTTTTAATTTTTATAGTCAAATATCTATTTATGATCACTCCCTACTTTTAAGCCATAAAATATGCCTTGTATTATTTTTCTCTCTCATTCTTTCAGCTTTTTCTCCACTTTCTCTCTCTCAACTCCAGTTCTTCTCCATGAATACAACCACGATTCTCCCAAATACAGATCGAAACCACGATTCCACTCCGTATGTTAGTGCTCCTTTAAGTCCAAGTAGTGGTCAACCACACAGTGGCTTCTATTACAGTGCTCCAGCGAGTCTTATACACTTCGTTTTGTCAACTACTAGTGTGAAGAAGAATGTTGTTTGCACTTCAATTTCTTCTCCTTCCGAAGATTTCGACTTCTCCGTTAGGATTATTATCGACGGCGCCGCCGCGGATGGATCCATGAGCTCTGCCGACGAGTTTTTTCTGAACGGACAGATCCGGCCGATGAACAATGGTGTTTCGAGTCCAAAAATTGGTCCATTGTATCATGAGAAACAAAACTCTATATAAATCTCTGTCTTCCTCTTCTCTTCGTCGTTCTAGGGTTCTGCCCCATCTGGTAGAGTCCGGCATGTTCTCTGACGATATTGATAGTTCATGTATTTCAATGTATCTCGCAGTATTTTCATGTATTTCATTGTCTTTTTTTTATTGTATTTCAATGTATCTCGTTGTATTTCATGTAATTCATTGTATTCATTGTCTTTTTTTCCAATGTATTTCATTGTATTCACTATCTCACTATATTTCATGAATGTATGCATATATTTTTTTAATTAATATAATTTATGTATTCAGATGTATTATATAATTTCTTTAAATATTGCTAAGTTTTTGGGGTATTTTTCGGTTGAGAATCTTTTTTTATAACTGGAAATACAAAATTTGTGTGTTATAATTGAGTTTGTTGAGCTATATTAGGAGTCTATTATGTTAATTGGTTCACTTTCCGTTTAAAAACAGTGTAATCCCCTGTTTCACGCTGTGAATAAAGTCGAATACATAATCTGTCCAGCTGTAATCCCATGTTTCACGCTATGAATACACTCAAATACAAAAATCTGTCTAGCTATAATTAAATACATAGAATACACTCTAAAAAAATCTGAAAACATAGCTATAGAAAGTAATATATTAAATGATAGCTACAACTAGCTAATAACCACTAAACAATAGTGATTTGTGAAAATTTCTCTTTCTTTTTCACTTATTCTTGGGCCCAAAAATTTCTAACAAATAGTTTAATGGCTTAAGGGGTGGTCATCAGCCACTTTAACATTATTAAAATTTTGGGTGTAGAAAGTTAGAAACTTTTTATTTTCCAGCACTTCATCTCTCCATCTTCAAGAACTTCACCATAGATCCACTCCACCGTGTCAGTTTTGGTGTACCAAACATCAATTTCGGACCGAAAGCAGCCACGCTTGGCTCTCTCGTGTCTAAATAGACCCTAGCATTATGTAGTTTTTTCGATTTTACTAATTTTAGGCAACTTCAAATTCATTTTTTACTTTTTCTTAGAAGCGTGATATTGGGTTTAAAGAATGGGTTGTTTGAAGTGAAATGTATGTGTTGTTGTTGTCACGTCCTTTTTTCTCGCGAAAACTATCACGATTTAAATTGATGGGCTGCGACGGGCACCTAATACTTTACTCAACCGAGTACCAACATAACATTTTTTTTTTTATCGTACTATTATTGGGAACTGGGCTGGGCCTTGGTGTAGGAGGCATGATTTTTGGGAAACTACAATCTATGTCACTTTATAAGTAGCTTATTACAAAAATTGGCCAATTCATAAGATATTAATAATATTAGTCAATTACTTATTTGTAGCAAAAAAAGATCAAATTTTTGCTTTTTTAATCACGACATCAACAAAATTGTCGTATGTACCATTGGTATGTATACGAATAGGTATTATCGCCTTTGTATCATATATATATATATATATATATATATATATATATATATATATATATATATATATATATATATATATATATATAACTCTAGGACTACCCCAGGGTATGGTGTCACAATTCACGAACTACTAAAGAATACGAAAAATAATAGGCTAAAAGAAATAATATAATTGTTTCGAATATAATAAAAACAATATCTAAAGAACTAAGAGAAGACTCCATGAATCTGCGGACGCCGGCAGATCTACCTCGTGTCTCCGAACGATGAATACGGCTACTAAAATCTCCTAATGTTGGCCGGTACCTGGATCTGCACAAAATAGTGCAGAGTATAGCATCAGTAAAACCGACACCATGTACTGAGTAAGTGCCGAGCCTAACCTCGACGAAGTAGTGACGAGGCTGCGGCGGGGCATTAACAATCTAACATGTGAACAATATAAAAAAATAAAGCAAAAAGAAAAATTCTAAAATAAACAAACAATAACTGTAGCAACAATTTAAAATAACTCAGACATCTTTTCCAAGTCTCAGCTATACCCAATTCTCACGTAAGTTTCCAAATTTTCCAAACTTTAACTTAAAAATAAAAGTAGTGCTGAATATGAAAAATAGTGAAGTGAACCAGCAAGTTCTCAAATCTTTATTTTCTTTAAAAATCAGTAAAATATAAGTTTCCTCCCATATTTCTCCTTGTTGCGGCGTGCAACCTGCTCTCACATGTCCACCCTTATTGCTCCTCCCTATATATATCTCTCTCTTATTTCTCCTGTTGCGACGTGCAACCCGATCACACATGTCCACTCTTATTACTCCTTGTTGCGGCGTGCAACCCGCTCCCACCAGACATATCATATCCGTTTATTTATGAAAACTCTCACAGTTCAGGCCAAACCTTTCAAAACATTTTTGTCTCAACAAATATAAACAAGAAACTGTATTTTATCATAAACTTCATCAATATCATCTCAAAATGAAATTAACAAGAATATGCATATTTCGTAAAACAACGTCAGCCCGCTCAACCTTTATGTACCACAATGAAACCAAAGGAACAACCAACACTTTCCAAAAATAATTGAACCAAGACTTATCAACAAGTTAACAAAGCCAAGTAGTCATAGAATTATCAATGAGCATAAAACAATTAAGCCATGAATCAAATAAATTGGAAACGGGGAAGGGATCATCTTTAACAGATAATTTGATGGTGCATAGATACTCATCACCCCACCTATGCACCACACACATGCGAATTCACATAGCATTTAAGTTGGGGATTCCTATTCCCTCAAGTCAAGGTTAAACCAAACACTTACCTCAAATTCGTAGGCCACTCACTGCTCAATTATCGCTTTTCTTTTCGAATTTTGCTCTAACCCGCTCGAATCTAGTCATAATTAGCTCAATGTCATTAAATAAGGCTAAAGGAAGTAACTTTACTGAAAATTTACGATTTTCCTAAGTTTTCTAAAAAAAGTTAAAACCCGACCCCAAGTCCGCTTGGTCCAAACTCGGGGTTCGGACCAAATTAAGTTTACCCATTCACCCCCGAACCTGAATATGCAATTAGTTTCGAAATCCGACCTCAATTCGAGGTCAAAATCTCATTTTTACAAAATTCCCTAATTCTACCCAAACCCTCAATTTTTAGCATAAAAATTCTTGATTTTAGATTGAAAAGTGATGAAAAACATTGGAAAATTGAAAGAGTAGAGTTTGGAATTGATTACATATACTTTGGGTGATGAACTTTGGTGAAGAAAATCGTCCTTAAGCTTGGTAGTTCGAAAATATGGAGAAAATAGGGTTGGGGTTTTAATTAAGTAAACCCACTGCCCGATCCTCGCACCTGCGCTGCTTGGGTCGCACCTGCGATAACTGCACGTGCGGAAGGCTTCCGCTTCTGTGGAAATGGACTGGGCCTTGAGGGGACGCAGCTGCGGAAGGTCATCCACATCTGCGGATGCGCACCTGTGTAGAAAAGGACCGCACCGACGGAAATGGTCGCATCTGCGGGGCTTCCGCTTGCACCTGCGAGCTCGCACGTGCGACACAAGGCTTGCAGGTGAGGGCACACCAGAACTGGTGCACCAGCAGATTTCTCAAGTTTTAAAAAAATATCCCGAGGCCTACCCGAAACTCACCCGAGCCCTCGAGACTCTAAACCAAACATGCACGCAAGTCTAAAAATATCATACGGATTTGCTCGTGCGATCAAATCATAAAAATAACATGTAAAACTATGAATTAAACCTCACAACTCGTCACTTTTCTCAAGAACACTTAAAGTTCATTATTTCTCAACCGGACGTCCGAATCACGTCAAATAAACTCCATTTCTCACCAAATTTCACAGATAGCGTTTAAATACTATAACGAATCTGTACCGGGCTCCGGAACAAAAATACGGGTCCGATAGCCATGGTTTCAAACATTAATTCTTTTCTTTATTTCATTAATAATTCAGCAAAATAATTTCTTTTAAAAATTGATTTCTAAGGTTTGGGACCTCGAAATTCAATTTCGGGCATACGCCCAAGTCCCATATTTTACTGCGGACCTCCCGGGAACGTCAGAACACATATCCGAGTCCGTTTACTCAAAATGTTAACTCAAGTCAATTAAAATCATAAATTCTAAAAATTAGTATTTCTTATATTTTCAGATAAAAGCTTTCCGGTTTCACGCCCGAAATGTGCACGCAAATTGAGGTAGTTAAAATTAATCTTTTTATGGATAATAAGCCTAGAACGGTGTCTTAATTCGTAAAATGACCCCTTGGGTCATCACAATCTCCACCTCTAAAACAAACGTTCGTCGTCGAACGGACATAGAAGATTACCTTAATTGGCAAACTAGTGTGGATATTTACTTTGCATGTCCGACTCGGACTCCCAAGTAGCTGCCTTAACGGGCTGGTCCTTCTACTCACTCGAACTGAAGGATAGCTCTTAGACCTCAATTGACGAACTTGTCGGTCTAAAATGGCTACTGACTCCTCCTCATAAGTCAAATTTTTGTCCAATTGGACATAGCTGAAATCTAACACGTGGGATGGGTCACCATGATATTTCCGGAGCATAGATACATGAAATACTAGATGAATTGAGGATAACCCTGGAGGCAACGCAAGTCTATAAGCTACCTCCCATATTCTATCGAGAATCTCAAATGGTTTGATATACCTAGGGCTCAACTTTCCCTTCTTCCCAAATCTCATAACACCCTTCATGGGCGATACCCGAAGCAATACTCTCTCTCCAACCATGAATGCCACATCACGAACCTTACGATCGGCATAACTCTTTTGCCTAGACTGAGCTGCACGAAGTCGATCCCGTATAATCTTGACCTTATCTAAGGCCTCTTGAACTAAGTCTGTACCCAATAACCGAGGCTCTTCCGACTCAAACCATCCAACTGGCGATCTACACCGCCTACCATATAATGCCTCAAAGGGAGCTATCTGAATGCTCGACTGATAACTATTATTGTCAGCAAACTCTGCTAACGGCAAGAACTGATCCCAAGAGCCTCCAAAGTCAATAACAAAATCGCAAAGCATGTCCTCCAAAATATGAATAGTACGTTCGAACTGCCCATCCGTCTGAGGATGAAATGTTGTACTCAACTCAACTCCGGTACCCAACTCACGCTGAACTGCCCTCCAAAAGTGCGAGGTAAACTGCGTACCTCGATCAGAAATGATAGACACGGGCACACCGTGAAGCCGAACAATCTCTTGAACATATATCTCTGCCACCCGCTCCGAAGTGTAATTACTTGCCATTGGAATGAAATGTGCTGATTTCGTCAACCTATCCACAATAACCCAAACGGCGTCGAACTTCCTCTGAGTTTGTGGGAGTCCAACTATGAAGTCCATAGAGATACGCTCCCACTTCCACTCAGGAATCTCTATCTGCTGAAGTAAACCACCGGGTCTCTGATGCTCATATTTCACCTGTTGGCAATTCAAACAACGAGCCACATAAGCAACAATATCCTTCTTCATCCTTCGCCACCAATAGTGTTGTCGCAGGTCCTGGTACATCTTGGCAGCACCCGGGTGAAAAGAATACTTAGAACTGTGAGCATCTTCAATAATCAACTCACAAAGGCCATCAACATTAGGCACACATATACGACCCTGCATCCTCAAAACGCCATCATCTCCAACTGTAACCTTCTTGGCACCACCGTGTCGAACTGTGTCCCTAAGGACTATCAAGTGCGGGTCATCATCCTGCCGATCTCTGATACGCTCGAATAAAGAAGATCGAGCAACTGTACAAACTAGAACATGATTGGGCGAAATATCCAACCCCACGAACTGATTAGCCAACGTCCGAATATCTGAGGCTAACGGTCTCTCACTAACTGGAATACAAGCAAGGCTGCCCATACTTACTGCTTTCCTACTCAATGCATCGGCCACCACATTGGCCTTTCTCGGATGATACAATATAGTGACGTCATAATATTTCAATAATTATAACCATCTCCTCTGTCTCAAATTAATATCCTTTTGCTTGAACAAGTACTGGAGGCTACGATGATCCTTGTAAACCTCACATGGCACGCCATACCGATAGTGCCTCCAAATCTTCAACGCGTGAACAATGGCTGCCAACTCTAAGTCATGGAACGGATAATTCTTCTCATGAATCTTTAACTACCGAGACGCATATGCTATCACCCTGCCATCCTGCATCAATATTGCTCCAAGCCCAACACGGGAAGCATCACAATATACCGTGAAAGATCCTGAACCTGATGGTAACACCAATACCGATGCTGAAGTCAATGCTGTCTTGAGCTTCTGGAAGCTCGCCTCACACTCATCCGACCATTTAAATGGGGCACCCTTCTGATTCAGTCTCATCATCGGGGCTGCTATACTCGAGAACCCCTCCACAAAATGACGGTAGTATCCCGCCAAACCCAAGAGGCTCTTGATTTCCGTGGCTGAAGTGGGTCGGCCAGTTCTTGACTGCCTGTATCTTCTTAGAATCTACCTTAATACCCTCTGCCGATACGACGTGACCCAAGAAAGATACTGAATCTAACCAGAATTCACACTTTGGAAATTTTGCATACAATTGATTCCCCCTCAAAGTCTGGAGTGCTATACGGAGGTGATGTTCATGCTCCTCCCGACTGCGGGAGTATATAAGAATATCATCAATGAACACAATTGCGAAGGAATCCAGATAAGTCTTTAAAAGTTTGAGGATCATTTTCAAGCAAGAATGTCACAAAATCTGGTCAAAAGAAAGTAGATGTTCTTTGACATTTGCTACGCCTTGGATCTTCTACACTTGGAGTATATTCCTTTGGTTCTTCCTGAGGTCGTTTAGGTCTTTCACTTAATGACTCGCATTCAGTTTTATATGGATAAATGCTTTCAAAGAATAGGGCATTATCTGATTCCATTACCGTATTAACATGAATCTCGGGATTATCAGATTTATGGACCAAAAATCGACATGCTTTACTATTTGTAGCATATCCAATGAAAACGCAATCTACTATTTTTGGTCCGATTTTAACCCTTTTAGGTAAAGGAACTTGTACCTTTGCTAGACACCCCCACACTTTGAAATATTTTAAGTTGGATTTTTTTCCTTTCCATTTTTCATATGGAATAGATTGCGTTTTGCTGTGGAGTACTCTATTGAGTATTCGANTCATTCTTGTATTGCTTAAATGCTTCAATTGCTTCATCCTTACTGTTAAGAAAATAAACATAACAATATCGAGTGCAATCGTCAATAAAAGTAATAAAATACTTTTTCCCACCTCAAGATGGTGTCGACTTCATATCGCAAATGTCAGTATGAATTAAGTCTAAAGGATATGAATTCCTTTCAACAGACTTATAAGGATGTTTTACAAACTTAGATTCAACACATATTTGACATTTC
>ML409558.1:0-28115 GCA_005239525.1 Nicotiana knightiana | reverse complement strand
AGAAACAAATACACATTTGAATCCATTCTTCACTAGTAAAGAAGTAGAAACTAAATTCTTCCTAATAGTAGGAACATGAAGAACGTTGTTGAGCGTTAACACCTTGCCGGAAGTCATCTTTAGGAAAATCTTCCCATAACCTTCAATCTTGGCTGTTGAGTTATTTCTCATAGAAATCTCTTCTTCGGGACCAGCAGTAGATTAAGTCGCAAATGCTTCTTTGACAGCACAAACATGTCGAGTGGCTCCGGAGTCAATCCACCACTCCTTCGGATTTCCAACTAAGTTGCATTCCGGAAGCATTGCACAAATATCATAAATGTCATCATTTTTCTCCACTATGTCCGACTGTCCCTTCTTCTTATCCTTTCTCGGGAAGCGACAATCAGGGGCTTTGTGACCAACTCTTCCACAATTGTGGCAGTTGCCCTTGAATTTCTTTTTGTTCTGCTCCTTAGTCTGTCCAGAAGATCTCTTCCTCTTCTTACTTTTTGGAGCAGTTTCTTCGACGATATTAGCTCCCATGATCGTTGAATTTCCACGAGACTTCTTCTCGGCTGTTTTGTTGTCTTCCTCAATCTTGAGATGAATCACAAGATCTTCCAACTTCATTTCTTTGCGCTTGTGCTTGAGATAGTTCTTGAAATCTCTCTATGAAGGAGGCAACTTTTCACTCATTGCAGCCACTTGAAATGCTTCATTCACGACCATACCTTCAGCAATAAGGTCATGAAAAATAAGTTGAAGTTCCTGAACGTGGGTTCTCACAGTTTTTCTATCTATCATTTTATAGTATAGAAACTTGGCAACCACGAACTTCTTCAAGCATGCATCTTCTGTCTTGTACTTCTTCTCAAGTGCGTCCCATAATTCTTTCAAAGTATTTATCTCACTGTACACATTGTACAAGTCATCCTCTAAAGCACTCAACATATAGCCTTTGCAAAGAAAATCTGCTTGCTTCCACGCCTCAATAATCATGAACTTTTCATTGTCCGTCATGTCCGCAACCGACACTGGAGGCTCTTCACTAGTGAATTTCTGCATACCAAGTGTGGTAAGCCAGAAGAACACCCTTTGCTGCCATCCTTTGAATGGTGGAACAGCAATCCGACTTGATGAGGCTATCGTCGTTGCCATAGCAGTCGTAGAAGAATTTTCGTTATCAATTTCCATTTCTCACTGTCAACAACAGAAGAGTTCAATCAATGAAAAAAATAAAACAGTAAACAATAATGTAATTAACGATAAACAGTATGTATAATAAATAAATATCAAAGTTTTTATATATTGTTTCATAGAAAACGATGAAGTTTTTATGTTCTTCAAATCGTTTTTCTGAATTTCAAAACTCAGATGAAGTTTTTATATCTTCAAATCAGAATAATAAAATTCAGACGGCGTAGAAAACACAAAGATTTTTAATCTCCACAGCAGAATACAGAATATAATAAAAAGAATTAATTTCCTTAAGATTGTTAGTAATTTGTATCGCTGTAAAATAAATTTAAAAACACTAAACTTTCTGAAATACAGAAATAGAAAGTTAGTAGAACAAGAACGTCAAAAATGAATTATGAAAACAGTGTAGGAAAAAATCGAGCCCACTGAATACACAGTGTGTCCTTAAGGAAATTATTCCCCTCAAGTACTCGAGGTTTTGGAATATATCCTCCCAGGATATAACGATTTAACTCACCGGAGTGTTGGTACCAAAAACGCCGGTGAACAACGAACCACTCGAAGGCTGTAAAACACACTGGAATATTTTGTGCAGAAGAAGAAGAAGAAGATCAGAAAATTTAGTAAGTAAAAATTCTGGGATTCAAGGTATATTTATAGCCAATTTCGTACTGTTTCTGAAAAGGTTTTGCAACCTTTCAGAACATCCATAGCTGTTGGAACAGGTGTGAATCCTTTCATAACAACCATAGCTGTTTTGAAAAGGTATGAATATTGCGGGAAATTTAAAAATAGATTTAAAATAATCCGGGAAAGAAAACGGGTCGGACCGGAGTGGGTCGCAGGTCATTCCGGATTTGAAAATTTTTCATTAATTAATTAATTAAATAATTTGAAAAGAATTTTATCAGAAAAGAATAATCAATCAATTGATCTTTGACCAAATCCGAAGTCGAAGCCGAGCCGAGTGAGCGACGACGACGACGGCACGAGACTTGCCTTCTTCTCAACTCTTTAAGATCTAGAAGAAGAGCTTCTCTATATATGCACATAAATTTTCTTTTCTTCTTCCAATGAGGGACAAAGTGCACTAATTCAAAATTTCACTTCCCTCCATTTCTTTTCCACCATTTTCCATTCACTCTCTTTAAGCTACACCAAGCTTAAAATTAAGTTAGACTAAGCTTAAAATTAAGCTACACTATGCTTGAAGACCAACAATCCCCCACATGAATGGGGAATGGCTATAAAATAAAGGAATGCACGGACGTGTGTGTGTTTTACATGCAAGAATTAATTGCATCTGGATAAGTAGGTTTCCCTTTGAACTTTTCGTAGTGAACTTATATCGGATATACTCGGTCAATCGGTAGATTTGATATCTTTGAACCGTCGAGCTTTGTTGTATACCTAGACAACATAAGTCACACAATCAATCCTTAACCATCTATGGTTCTCACGGTTGTGTTCGTTTCAGCCATGAACACCGCCTGGTTTCATGAGTGCTTAGAGAATGGGCCTTTACTTTCATTCCCCTTGAAGCGGCTTACACTTCACACTCACATAGGTGATTCCTAAACGTGTAATCCTAAAGACACACTATCTGGTCATATCCTACCAGACTTAGCAAATCATTAAAAAGTTTTAAGCTTTATTGACTCATCAAAAAGCCTTAATGTTTTACCTTTATTTCTGAACATTGTCTTCATCACAAGAATGGGTAGAGTTATTTGACAATGTTGAACCGTCATTCATAACTTTGTTTGATCTCTTTGAACCTAGCTCTTGGGATCTCCAGTATGGTAGGTAGAGTTACTGCCATGATGACTTGTCCTAGGCCTTAACCCCATTCCCTTTGATGATCTTTCAACTGCCTCTCTAGATAGGCCTTTTGTAAGTGGATCCGACACGTTATCTCTTGACTTTACGTAGTCAATTATGATAACACCCATTAGAGAGTAGTTGTCTAATAGTATTGTGTCTCCGTCGTATATGACGAGATTTTCTGTTATACATAACGCTCCCTGCCCTGCCTATTGCCGCTTGACTATCACAATGTATATAAGTTCCTCCCTTATTTCTCCTTGTTGTGGCATGCAACCCGCTCCCATATGTCCACCCTTATTGCTCTTCCCTATATATATATCACTCTTATTGCTTCTGTTGCGGCATGCAATCCGATCCCACCTGTCCACCCTTATTACTCCTTGTTGCGGCGTACAACCCACTCCCACCAGACATATCATATCAGTTTAATTATGAAAACTCTCACAATTCAGGCGAAACCTTTCACAACATTTTGTCTCAACAAATATAAACAAGAAACTGTATTTTATCATAAACTTCATCGAAAATATGAAGAAAATAGGGATGGAGTTCTAATTAAGTGAACTCGTTGCCCGACCCTCGCACCTGCGATAACTGCACGTGCGGAAGGTTTCCGCTTCTGCAAAAATGGACTGGGCCTTATGGGGGGCTTCCGCTCGCACCTATGGCACAAGGCTCGCAGGTGCGGGCACACCAGAACTGGTGCACCAGCAAATTTCTCAAGTTTAAAAAAAATATCCCGAGGCCTACCCGAAACTCACCCCAGCCCTCGGGGCTCTAAACCAAACATGCACGCAAGTCTAAAAATATCATACGGACTTGCACGATCAAATCATAAGAATAACATGTAAAACTGTGAATTAAACCTCAAAACTCGTCATTTTTCTCAAGAACACTTAAAGTTTACTATTTGTCAACCGGACGTCCGAATCACGTCAAATAAACTCTGTTTCTCACCAAATTTCACAGATAGCGTTTAAATACTATAATGAATCTATACCGGGCTCCAGAACAAAAAATACGGGCCCGATACCCATGGTTTCAAACATTAATTCTTTTCTTTATTTCATTAATAATTCAACAAAATAATTTCTTTATTGATTTCTAAGGTTTGGAACCTCGAAATTCAATTCCGGACATACACCCAAGTCTCATAATTTACTGCGGACCTCCCAGGATCGTCAGAACACATATCCAGGTCTGTTTACTCAAAATATTGACTCAAGTCAACTAAAATCAAACTTTAAATTCTAAAAATTAGTATTTCTTATATTTCCACATAAAAGCTTTTTGGTTTCACGTCCGGAATGTGCACGTTTCGAGGTAGTTAAAATTAATCTTTTTATGATTAATAAGACTAGAACGGAGTCTTATTTCGTAAAATGACCCCTTGGGTCATCACAGATCTGTTACGCACTAGTACTAGAGTGACTAAGCAAATTGCAGAGCAAAAATATGCCAGAAATCCAAATGCGTAATGAAAAAGAAGATGAGATATAAACACTTACTAAACGAATAGATAGTATAATATATCTTTTAAACGTAATGCCCAATCCAATATACCACCAATTCCATCTTCAGATCGACAAATCAAAAACTTCGAGTTTCCTATCTAAATCTCCATCCGATGAATGTGTTTTGAGATGAACAGGGAAGAAGGGAGCAAGTATAGCTGACCTCTCTACGAGAAATGGATTTTTATAGTTTATGAGGGAAGGCGGGAAGGATTTTTATATATGTTAATTCAAAAATGGAAATAATAAATTTATATAGGTTGGGCCAATGTGTAATAAAATTGGGGTTGCATGATGAACTTCCCTCTTCATCTTTTCATTAACACTAGTTAAACAAGAAGGTCTTTGAACAATAATTAAAATTTAAAGTCTTTTGACAATTTAAGTTTGAAAAGAGGTCATATGGCCAACTTGTCCGTGAAAGAAAGGGAAGTTCATCTCCTCGTCGGTTAGCTACAGTTGACAAGTTGATTACCGTGAAGGACTTAAAATTATGTCGATATTGTTAGTAATCTGTATTGCTGTAAAATAAATTAAAAAACACTAAACTTTCTGAAAAATACAGAAACAAAAAGTTAGTCGAACAAGAACGTCAAAAATGAATTCTGAAAACAGTGTAGGAAAAAATCGAGCCCACTGAATACACAGTGTGTCCTTAAGAAAATTATTTTCCTCAAGTACCCGAGGTTTTGGAATATATCCTTCCAGGATAAAACGATTTAACTCACCGGAGTGTTGGTACCAAAAACGCCGGTGAACAACGAACCACTCGAAGGCTGTAAAACACACTGGAATATTTTGTGCAGAAGAAGAAGAAGAAGATCAGAAAATTTAGTAAGTAAAAATTCTGGGATTCAAGGTATATTTATAGCCAATTTCGTACTGTTTCTGAAAAGGTTTTGCAACCTTTCAGAACAGCCATAGCTGTTCGAACAGGTGTGAATCCTTTCAGAACAACCATAACTGTTTTGAACATGTATGAATATTGCGGCAAATTTAAAGATGGATTTAAAATAATCCGGGAAAGAAAATGGGTCGGACCGGACCGGGTCGCGGGTCATTCCGGATTTGAAACTTTTCCATTAATTAATTAATTAAATAATTTGAAAAGAATTTTATCCAAAAAGATTAATCAATCGAACTTTGACCGAAGCCGAAACCGAAGCCGAAGCCGAAGCCGAGCCGAGCCGAGCGACGACGACGCGAGGCTTGCCTTCTTCTCAACTCCTTAAGAGCTAGAAGAAGAGCTCCTCTATATATACACATAGATTTTCTTTTCTTCTTCCAATGAGGGACAAAGTGCACTAATTCAAAATTTCACTTCCCTCCATTTCTTTTCCCACCATTTTCCATTCACTCTCTTTAAGCTACACCAAGCTTAAAATTAAGCTAGACTAAGCTTAAAATTAAGCTACACCAAGTTTAAAGACCAACATATAGACCATTCTAATTAAAGCACAAGTGTTCGATTTTAAGCTTAGTTTAGCTTAAAAGAGCGTGATGAGAAATGAAGGGAAAAATAAAATTTTGATTTTCTCTTCTTGACAAAGGGACATTGTTCCATATTGGAGGAGGAGAAGACTTTTGATGTGTATATATACAATTATTTTTCTTCTAACTCTTAAAGAGTTAAGAAGAAGGCAAGCCTCGCGCCGCCGTCGGTCATCGTCGCTCGCTCGGCTCGGCTCGGCCCGGCTCGGCTTCGGATTTGTAACGGTAATTTAATTTTCCTCCGCGATTGATTTTCCCGTTTTATTTTGCGTATATATTCATTCATAACAGTCACTCTGAAGAGTTGCACCTCTTTAGTTAAACCCAACATGTTGGCTATAAATAGCAGACTATTCCCTCATATTTTCCTTATGAAATTTCTGAATTCTGCTCTTCCTTTCTGCATTGTTTACTTACAAAAGAAACAACGTAAGTGTGATTTGCTGCTGCCATTTGTGTTCGTTGAGACATTGGGGTTTGAAGTACCGCTACACCAGTGTGTAATCCGTTCTATCCTGGGAGGAGTTAATCCACAACCACGGATACTAGGAAGAGATTAACTTCCTTAAGAAAACACTGTGAATTCAGTGGGCTCGAGTTAATTTCTATTTCTTCTAAATTTTTGTTCTTCGTTATTTTCTTCTCCAAAATTATTTTACAAATACAGTATATAAGAACCCCTTAATTTCAGTTCTCTCTTTTGCATTAGGATTCTCTATGGGAAGTGGAGTTTGGACCTGTTTGGTTGCGTGCAGTTTGGTAATTAGCATTTCATTTTCAATACCGTCAATGATGCTTGGTATTCAGGGCAAATCTCATTTAGGACCAGATGTCCTATATTCAGAAGTAGCAAGACAAGTATTGACATATATTTTCTTGTCCTACATAGGAAGAAAGACTCTCATTTTATGGAGGAGTTTGCAAAATTCCATTAATAACAATAGTACACCGTGCAAGTGTTCTTCTCTGTAGGCTTTGCAACTAAGTTTTGGAAAAAAAAAAAAGAACAGTAGAAAGGATATGAATACAAGACAATGGTGAAAATCAAGAACACAACGAACATTGACATTTACCAACAAATGCGAAACAATCTCGCAACAATATTAGAGCTACATCTTACATATATATAGGACGGATGAATAAATCACAAACCCTAAATTAATACAAACCCATTAATTTAATTTACTTCCTGTTGATGAACAACAATATAAACAAGAACAAAGAGAGAGAAAAAAAGATGGAGAAAAGTCATAAACTCATAATACGTGCAAATGTATTTGATCAAACTATTTAGGAGATAAGACGTGAGTGCATTAGCTCCAGATTAAGTTTTCTCATATACAAACGGCTAGCTGATTCCTTTGTAGATATCTACACTCTAAAGTTCCAAATGGAATATGGATACACCATTTCTTGAAGCAATCAAATGCTTTAATTTCTTCTTCTTTTTTTCCTTTTTTTAAAAAAAGTAAGTCAATCTGAACTCAAAGAAGCAAATCCACCACGTTTCATCATTTGTCTAAATTCCTTATAATCAACCATTCCATCACCATCCACGTCAACTTTCATGATCATTCTCTTGCAATCTTCAAGTGTTCTTCCCTGTTTCAAACCCAACGATGACAAGACGGATCTCAATTCCTCCACCGTTATGAATCCATCGCCATTTTGATCGAACACGCTGAACGCTTCTCTCATGTCTTCCTCTTCGTCCCTCTCATCCATTATCGACTGATACAATGTCCCGAATTCATCCATGTCTACGTAACCATCTCCGTTTACGTCAATCTTTTCGATCATTTGCACAAGTTCTATTTCAGGAATGTAAATTCCCAAATTCTGCAACGAATCGCTTAGCTCCTTCCTGGTAATTTTGCCATCTCCATTTCGATCAAACATATGAAAAACTCTACGTAGCTCTGCTGGATCCATTTCTTGGAAAAAACGTACAGCCGAAACCAAATAAAATGTAACAAGAAAATCAATGAATGCCCTTCTTTTTTTTTTTTTTTTTTTTTTTTTCAGAAAGGAAACAGGAAACTTCAAGGTGATTTTACAATCTTAATTTACTTGAATTGAAAAAGGGAAGAGAAAGAGAAAGAGAAAGAGAAAAGGGATTACACGTTTGTTGAGAAAATAAGGGCCAAATAACTGGGGAAATGGTTTAGAGAAGATGTTAATATATCGAGAAAGGAAGAAAACTGAAGGTGGAGAAAAAGGAGGATGGTTTTGAGGATAGCCACTTATATCGTTGAATCACTGTTTTAGAATTTGCTGGGATTTGTTTGAGATTTTTGTCTTACGATAGGCATCTAGATAAATTCAAAATATATCAGACCTCTTCTTACTGTTATAATCAGTTTAAGCACTTATCATGGAATATAAAAACACAACTAGAATACGAGAGATCGAGGAGGAATTAATATTAAAGGGATTCTGGTTGGCATCTTTGAAAGAGTGTAACTATGGAATTTTATGTATTTTAGACGTGAGACGACTTCTAGAATGTATTGAAAGAGGGGAAAGAGGTTTTTCCCTTACGTGCAAGAGAATATAAATTGGACCACATCAAAATATACCACCTCTATAGGTTTTTTCACTTATATCCAGCTAAATATAAGTGGGAAAATTTGATTGGTTTAGTGCTGAGCGGACGGATGGTTGAAGTGTTTAAAAACTTAAATTGTCGTATATATAGTTTAATTATTTAGTCATACTAGTATATAGGTTTTAACATGCCTTTTAATGTATGGGGCTAACCTTTTTTTATGAGTTCAACGCAATGAAAATATTTTATTGTTATTGAATGACAGTCAGTTTTGAACCCAAAACTCACAATCTTATTAAATTGTGTTACCAGTTCCTGAATTTCATGACGTTTGGACAAATTTGTTTGAAATTGGAAAAGAGAATTTAAACTTGTATATATCAGGGTCGCAAATTTCACTTGAAAATATAAAATATTTGTATGTGAAAATAATTGTTTTGCTTGAAATATTATTATCAAGTTTTTCAATATTTACTACTACTTCAAATACTAATATCCCGTTCTTGCAAATAGTACTGTTGACAATATTTGGATGGACTGTCGCCTCTGAATTTAACAGGACTGCGTTGCTATAAAATCTACGGTTATGTGGCTCCACTTTTACTGTCATGCTAAGGTTCATGTTCCGAAAATGTACAGCCATATGGTTCATGGAATTCTACTCCAGAGATATTTCACGCATTCAAATTTTACAACTTTGCTATAAAAATAATCTTATATTGTTATATTTTCTTGGTAAGATTGATAAAATTTGTATACAAACTTAAGGTTGAGTGCATTTTGACACCAAATGACGGCCTTTCTTCAATAAAAAAATGGAAAATTTGATTTAGGTACGTAAAAAAGCGAAAATATAGGTCACATGTCTATTTTTTCATCCAAAACTCGGTATAAGTAAATGAGCAATTTTTACTCAGAAAATGTACGGCCAAAAGTTACCAAAAACATAGTTTGCACTTTGCAAAAATATTTTGCACCTTCAATCCCTCAATAATATAATGCGTATTATTCATGATTTATATTAACGACTCGCGATCATATAAGCTCATTCCAAGTACAATATAATACCAAAAGTTAAAAGTAAAACAAACATTAGGAAATATATATACAAACAAAAACAATTTCAAGATAAAGAAAGTTATTCCAACGCTCATTATATAAAGAGCAAAATATGTTGTTTACCTGGAAAATGGTAATTACAATTATATTTAATTTTATAGTTCTAAAAATACGTGATTTATTTTAATACCGGTTGTTAGGCAATAGATGCTAAGTGAGAGGTGAGAAAACGAAATAAAAGCAAAGAGTAACAAGATTATGCAAACCGAGCGGCGAATAGACAGGGTCTCGAGGTCGGTCCGAATGTATCTCGAGGTCGAGCTCGGGGGCTCGATAACGGGCAGTCGAGTATGATTCGACAATGTCGAAAGCCTCTGGGGTGGCCTCTTTATGATCAATGATGAACAATGAATGAAGAACAATTAATGAACAATAAAATAAAAGACAATAAATCAATGAGACGATTTGTAAAGAATGTTTGAGTTAGAGGGAAGAGAATGTTCTTAGTCTTATGTATTGAGTATCATCTGTGTTACAAAGTGACAAGGATCTCCTTTATATATGAGGGGGGAATCCCAACATAGTACATGTGTAATTAATGCAAAGAGAGATGGCTAGTACAGCCATTTAATGCCACGGTACGGGCTCGTACTATTTTGTGTATTTTGTCAGCTTTAACCACGTGCTTTCTGGGACTTCCCACTTTCCCATAACACCCTTCGATGTTTACCCTGCCTCGAGGTACATCAACTCATCGGAATACTTCCTCGAGGGGTGTACCTCGCGGTTGAAATTCGGATTCTGCTCCGATACAACCGAGGTCGAGGCTCGGAATGTTAAAGAAGCCTTAAAATCGGTCTTCCCCGATTTCACCGCATACAGATAGTCCTCGCATTTTTTGGAGTGAGAAGACAAGAAACGATTTGAATTTACCAACCTTTTAACGCCTTTATTATTCCGTTAGTCATGCCACGTTAGCGGCTGATGTGATAGGAGGGATGCTTCATATTCACACAGTTCTTGAAAAAGATTCGAATTTATTACGACGGTTGGCTTCCTTTTGGCTTTCACCAACGTGCGTGGTTGGCCCCTATAAATACCCCTTCTTATGCCCCTCATCCTTCATTACCTCTTCTAATCTTTCAAAAGAGAGCCCTCATTTCTTTCTTTATGTATTCTTTTTCTAATCAGTTCTTTCTTATTTCCATCGAAATCTTTTACCAGAAATGACGGAGGCCTCCACAATTACTCCACGAGACTATAAAGCCTCCTCATCTTCATGTTCTTCAAAGGGTAAGGTAATGGTACCCCCAAATCTCGAGGAGTGCATCCCTGGTTCCTACGAGACGACCTCCGATTTCAAGGTTGACAAACCTTCATCGAAGCCAGGGCGGTGTGAACTCATATCCCGATATATTAGCCTGATAACAAACACCGAGGAGGTGAAGGCTGACTGCCGCTGGGGAGACGCGGTGCAAGTGGAAAATCCTTCTCGGGAGGAAGACATAGCCTCTTATATAACCGGCTTCCTCAGTGTATATAATCCATTCACCCTAGGCCCGGTAGAGGTCTTCGCCGTCGATAGACCCCGTGGTTCTCGGCTTTTGCAAGCGATATCAAGTGATGCTCGGCCAGATTGATCCATCATTATGGCGCATTGTTTACATGATCAGGTATTTTGCCAATATGGTCGAGGGGATGCCTTTCACCCTCGAGTATCTGATTAGAATGTACAGCCCGCCTTTATCGGGGCGGTCTGATCAAACTTCATCGCTGGGCCTTGAAGGCTTTCTTTGCTTGTATCGAAGAAGACAAGGACAGAGGGTGGATGAGCCGCTTTGTTCGAGTTAGGACCTCAGATCTAATTTTTTTTGAAAGGATGTCGTTCCCTGAGGAATGGAATACGAATCGTAAGTTAATACTTTTAATCTTCCTCCGTGTCAACTTCCCTTTGAACTAACTCCCTTTGATGATGTAGTTGTTGTGTGGTATCCCGACGTGGTTAAGGATCTCCCGAGCTGGGTTTGTCGGCTTGATTCGGTATGCCCGTATGTTGAGCGTGTATGGCGCGATCTAGCCAGGGGTCGATGGAAGCTAAAGATCATGGTGGGCCCCTCTTTCTTGCGATACATGAGTTTCTTTTTAAAGGAGATGTCTTCTGAATATACTCTGACCTTTTATGTTCTGTGTTTATGAAGGCCTAGGGGAGGCCTCTTCGATGAGGGAAGCATCGCCCGGGGAAGCAGATATCCCAAAACCGAATGAGGATAGAAAGAGAAAAAGGGAACCATCGGCTGAGCTTCTGGGGCCCTCGAAGGCTATAGTGCAAAAGTCCAAGGCCGACTCCGCGGCTTTAAACGAGAAGAATGATTTCCCTACATCGCCCGAGGGAGGTGGAAGCGTAACTGCTTCTGCCTCTGTTGATTTGATCACCGTAGAGCTGAGGGCTTCTAAATCAGAAGTCGACAATGCCATCCTATCTGGGGCCGAAGGGGTTTTTGAGGGCGGGTCAGATGATGTCCCTGAGTCGACGGTCATCCGAGATATTCCTCGGGCCGAAGAACACTCGGAGGATGAGCTACGGGGGCTTAGATGCAAGCCGAAGGCTCCGATTGATCTATCTGTGGTCATTGATGAAGGAGATTCTCCGCAGGTTTCAACATTTTCTCCGAGGGAGACACAGGATGCCCGTAACATAGAATCTTATGATGCGAAGGCGCTTCTCAGAGGGAAGGATGTAGTCGAGGGGCTCTTCACTATGGCCGAGAAAAATCCCGATCTTAACACCATGTTCATTTTCAAGGAGGCTGAAAGGCTCTGCAAACAAGTAATATCTTCGTTGATTGTTTCGAGCCTTGATTAGTATTTCATTGACCCTCCTTCCTGCATGCTTTCAGGCGAAAGTGCTTTATAACCAGACCACGGCCAAGTTCCAATCTGATCTGACCCATTACGAGGGGAAGCGCAGGAAATTTTTATTGGAGGGGGGCGAGCTCAGAGCTCTTCTTGCCCAAAAGGAGGAAGAAGAGCTGGCCTTCCGAGCCCGTTTAGAAACGGAATCTCGGGAAAGGAGTGATCTTGACGAGCAGGTAACATAGCCTTCTGTATGTTTCATTTTTGTTCCCGCCTGATATCAGTACTCGACAATTATCGGGCTGACTTTTGTAGCTTAAGGAGAAAGATGCCCTGATGCGGGAAGGATTCGGAGCCAGTGACGCTGGGATCCTTAGGTTTAAGCAGTGTGTGAATGAGATAACTTCTGAGAGAGAGGCCCTCCAAAGGAAGTTAACCTCGCTCGAGGATTTCTTTCGGGATGCGAGGGCTGAAGGTAGAAAATATAAAGACCTCTATGCTGAATCGGTCACCACGTTGTCTTCGATTAAGGCTGAAGCCGATGCGCTCATAGATTCGTATAAGGTTGATGTTGCTGCTGCAAATGCCCAGGCCAGGAAAGTAGCCGAGGATTGCTTGGGCTTGAGCATGCCCAATTAAAGTCTCGACGACAGGGTCTCGAGGATATACATGTAGGGGGCCTCGATTTATCTGCTGAGATAGAGAGAGTGAAGATCCTAGAAAAGGAATCAGAGGCACTGCTTGAATTCGAAGATGATTCGAGCAGTGGCTCGGAAGATGATGGATACGAGGGTGAAGTCCCCGAGGGGGAATAGGTCATTGGAGATCTAGGGGTCGAGGTCCAAGCAGCTAAAAGAATAACCTCCGAGGGAGCCGTTGAGGGCGCATCCCAGCGATAGATAAATATTTTGTTCATTATTTTTTCCTGTATAAGGGCTCCGACTTTGAGCTTTGTAATTGTTCTTTATGAACTTTCATCATATATTAAAGGCACGTTGTTATTCCTTTGTTTCTTTTCTGGTCTCTTGAAATAGGCTTCGACGGCTGTCGATGGTTAGTCCGATGAATGGGACTCAGAAATGAAACGCTTGGAGCTACAAAAAATTGGCCCTGAGGCTTTTTAGGCTGGCACTTAAGCTCTTACGCATTGGGTTGGTATAACCTTTAATGTGGCTGGCGACTTAGGCTCTTACGCATTTGGCCCTTAGGCATTTTAGTTAACTATTTTGGGCTCAGTCTCCGAGTTGGATTCGACTCGAGCTCATCGGCCCTTAGGCATTTTGGGTCGGTACGACCTGTAGCTGGCGACTTGAGCTCTTACGCGTTTGGCCCTTAGGCATTTTAGTTAACCATTTTGGGCTCACTCTCCGAGTCAGATTCGACTCGAGCTCATCGGCCCTTAGGTTTTTAAATCGTCCTTGAGGCGTTTTGGGTCGGTACGACCTGTAGTTGGCGACTTGGGCTCGTATTCTTTAGGTTGGTATGACTTTTGGTGTAGGTGGAAGCTCGGGCTCTTACGCTTTAGGTCGGCACGACTGTATTGTAGCTAGCAGCTCGGGCTCTTATGTTTTAGGCCGGCACGACCTAAAGTGTAGCTGGCGACTTTTGATCTTACGCCTTAGGTCGATGTGACCTTTAACCGGTTCTTTTCGAAGTTTTTTTTGAAGTAATTGGAGGCTTGAAATTTTATGACGACAGTTGGACGTCTCCGAGTCGTGTTAGTTTGGCTGGAGCCTTATGACGGTGGTCATTGTATTTGGTCGTAGCCTTTTATTCCCCGAGTGAGATAGCCTTGGCGTCTATATCGAGGGTAACTCGATGAAGTGATTGTCGTGGACAGCCCCTGAGTCGAGGTTATGCCTCATGGATAGCTTATAAATTTGGAGTTGCCGGCCCTGAGGTCTTACGACTTCGATGTTGCCTCATGGATGGCTCACATTGGTGCCTTATAAAAGGCTTACGAGCTCGAGGTTGCTGGCCCTGAGGTCTTATGGCTTCGAGTTTTTGGTGACTTGATGGGGTGACTGTCGAGGACAATCCCCGGGTCGAGGTTATGCCTCATGGAGGGCTTATAAATTTGGAGTTGTCGGCCCTGAGGTCTTACGGCTTCAATGTTGCCTCGTGGAGGGCTTACACCAGTGCCTTATGGAAGGATTACAAGCTCTAAGTTTCCGGCCCTGAGGTCTTACGGCTTCGAGTTGCTGGTGACTCGATGGGGTGACTGTCGTGGACAGTCCCCGAGTCGAGGTTATTTTCGGGCCCTGGGGTCGTTTCTTGTGAATATAGCAAACTTCTTTGACGCGCGATTTCTTCGATGGCCTTGATTTTTTCGGGGTTGATTTCAATCCCCCTATTTGATACCATGAAGCCTAAAAACTTGCCCGAACCTACGCCGAAGGCGCACTTCTCGGGGTTGAGCTTCATGTTGTAGCTTCTAAGGATGTCGAAAGTGACCTGCAAATAGGTTAAATGGTCCTCTGCACGCAGGGACTTAACTAGCATGTTATCAATGTAAACTTACATGGATTTGCCTATTTGATGTTCGAACATCTTATTAACTAAGCATTTTTTTGTGGCCCCTGCGTTTTTTAGTCCGAAGGGCATTACATTGTAGCAGTACGCGCCATACTTCGTAATGAATGGAGTTTTCTCCCTATCCTCGGGGTTCATTTGAATTTGATTATAACCGGACTAGGCGTCGAGAAAAGTGAGGATCTCGTGGCCAGCCGTGGCATCAATCAAGCGATCGATGTTGGGAAATGGGAATGAATCTTTAGGGCATGCTTTATTTAAGTCTTTATAATCTACGCACATTCTTAACTTGTTCCCCTTTTTGGGAACCACTACTACATTGGCTAGCCATTTGGGATATTTTACTTCCCTGATGGACCTTATTTTGAGGAGTTTTATTACCTCACCTTTGATGAATGCATGCTTTATCTCGGACTGAGGCCTCCTTTTCTGCTTCACCGGTTTGAACCTGGGGTCGACGCTTAGCCGATTGGTGGTTATTTTCGGTGGGATCCCTGTCATGTCTAAGTGGGACCAAACAAAGCAATCGACGTTGTTAACCAGAAATTGAATGAGTTTTTTCCTGAGTTTGGGGGTTAATCCCGTTCCTAGGTATACCTTTCGATCTTGAAGACATTCCATCAGGAAAACTTGCTCCAGGTCTTCGACCGTTGATTTGGTTGCGTCCGATTCTTCGGCGGCGATGAAGTTTCGAGGAGTGAGGAAGTCTTCTTCATCATCCTCGGGGGCCTGTTCATTTCTTGACCCCTCCGAGGTGGAGTATATGAGCGCCGGTGTCATGTCATGCACGGCAAAAATTTCCTTTGTTGTGGCTCCCCATACACTGTTTTCACGCCATCTTTAGTTGGGAATTTTAACATCTGGTGGAGAGTTGACGGTACCGCCCTCATACGGTGTATCCATGGCCTTCCCAGCAAGGCGTTGTATCTCGTGTTACCCTCGATGGCATGAAACTTGGTATCCCGAACCGTACCGGACACACTGACTGGGAGGGTGATTGCCCCCTTAGTTGTTTTGCTCGTCATGTTAAATCCAGTGAGGGATCGAGAGTCGGGCACGATTCGGTCGAGCAGCTCGAGCTTCTCCACTACTTTCAACCTGATTATATTGGCCGAACTACCTGGATCCACGAGCACACGTTTAATTTGAACGTTATTTAAAAGAAAGGAAATTACCAACGCATGGCCGGGACAGGGCTTCGATATCTTCTTCTCTGAACACAACAGTTCTTTCGGGCATATAACTTTGAGTCTGTTCTTTGGTGATAATGGGCACTTTGGCCCGTTTGAACATAGGCTCTTGCGGGACTTCGGTCTCTCCAATAATCACGTGAACGACGTGCTATGGTTCTCCCAGCCCGTTCTCCCCGTTTGATCCTCCTTCTCGGAAGTGGTTCTTGACTCGATTGTCGAGAAATCCTTGAAGTTGCCTTCTGTTGATCAATTGGGCCACTTATTTTCGAGCGGGAATTCTCCGAGCTTCGTACCGACCTTCTCCGCATGTGTTTCCGTTTGTACGGGAGCTTATGTTGACACGCAGAGTGTTGTGTGAGCTTTTATCAACGGACATCTGTATTGGTGCCCCTTCAGGGTTTTGTGATGGCATGTTGGTGCCTGAAGCAACTACACCGTTTTCCCCGTGACCCTTAGTACCATTGTTTTCATGTGCATTTACTGAGTTAGACAATTTTTGACCTGAAATTGAAGATTCTTGGACAAGAAAAAATGTAAAGAATAACTTGTCTTTTTAGAAAACCAGGACTAAAACAATCACTATTATTTTTAGTTCCACGACGGGCGCCAAACTGTTTACCTGGAAAATGGTAATTACAATTATATTTGATTTTGTGGTTCTTAATTTACGTGATTTATTTTAATACCGGTTGTTTAGGAAATAGATGCTAAGTGAGAGGTGAAAAAATGAAATAAAATCAAAGAATAACAAGATTATGCAAACCGAGCGGCAAAGAGACAGGGTTTCGAGGTCGGTCCGAATGTATCTCGAGGTCGAGCTTGGGGCTCGATAACGGGCAGTCAAGTGGGATTCGACAATGTCGGAGGCCTATGGGGTGACCTCTTTATGATCAATGATGAGCAATGAATGAAGAACAATTAATGAACAATAAAATGAAAGACAATAAATCATTGAGACAATTTGTAAAGAATGTTTGAGTTAGAGCGCAGAGAATGTTCTTAGTCTTATGTATTGAGTATCATCTGTGTTACAAAGTGACAAGGGTCCCTTTTATATATGAGGGGGAATCTCAACATAGTAAATGTGTATTTAATACAAAGAGAGATGGCTGGTACAACCATTTAATGCCACGGTACGAACTAGTACTATTTTGTGTATTTTGTCAACTTTAACCACGTGCCTTCTGGAACTTCCCGCTTTCCCATAACATTCTTCGATGTTTACCCTGCCCCGAGGTACATTGACTCCTCGGAATACTTCCTCGAGAGGTGTCACGTGGGATTGAAATTCGGATTCTGCTCCGATACAGCCGAGGCCGAGGATCGAAATACTAAAGAAGTCTTAAAATCGATCTTCTCCGGTTTCACCGCATACATATGTAATGTTCGGCACTGCAACTGGCTTTTATGAGGCTCCCATGGTGTACGTAAAAGTCTCAATGCTCATGCATATGAGATTGCGGTCCGCAGAAAAATCGCGTTCATAAACCTAGCATCCTGTTTGTAAGGGATTTCTCTCATAAGCCGTGGATAGTGGACATATGTACCTAAGGGACAAATCATTTTTGTGTTGTTAGTGATAATACAAATACACCAGTACTAATAACATTTTTGTGTTGTTAGCAAAAAACATAAAAATAAAACTAAAAAAGTAATAACATTAATTTACTACTAATAAACATCAATTATGAAATAGGAAGAGAATCATAATACTACACCAATAGAGAGAATGGAATAATTAGGCAAGTAAAAGAAATAGAAATTCATTCTAAATCCTGATTATTCTCTACCCAAGAGTCCCCTCCTCTTCAAATTCAAATCTTAGCCACCATAAAGACTTGATATTGCTATATAGCGCTCGGGAGAAGAACAACTTGGCATTCCTTTCCTTTGGAGAAATAATAGAAGATGAATATTTCATAATTAAAACTTAAAGAGACCGCACCATTTTCTATTTGCTAATATCGAAATGTGAATGCTTTTACTGAATTTAGATGTCGTCGGCAAGCGTTTTAAAATATACTTTTATAAACTGTTAACCGCTGTAATTAATGCTAGATTACTTCTACGACAACCACAGAAATATTACCTCTCTGGACTTCAGAAGCTCAAAAAATCTAGCACAAGTTGTTTAATTGTATCTTAACACTTATAAATGTCTCTTTAGACTCTACAGTTCGAGCAGACGTTGTTAATTGTTTCATTAATCATGTAATGGAATAGCTTTTAGAACACTAAAGAAACATTGAATATAATTAATGAAAATATACTTGTATTGCTAACTTGAGATTTCTAAGCCAATTTTACCACGTTTTGCAATATAATATAGGCCCGATATGTATCCTAAGACAACTTTACCATTAACAAAAATTTGGATGCTAAGAAATTAAATATGATGTCCACAATTCGAATATGATAAAGTCTCTACGAAAATTGCGCATAGCTCTTGCATGAAAGATGTTAAATTTGTAGTGTTATATCAGGGTCAAAGATTTTTTTAAAGAAAATATTACTCAATATGAATTGATTTTCAAGCAAAGGGTGGGCATCATTCAGCAAATGAAGGAATTATTTTAGCACTGATAAAGCAAAGTAATTTACTCCATTAATAAAACACCAAGATGGTGTCAGCTTTACAAAAATAAAATGATATTGTACAACAAAGCTGCCGAAAAATCTAACCATCGATAGAAGTAGGTTTATCCACTTTGCACCTAAAATATGAAGTAAGAGAAGGAGAATTAAGTCTTGACTCTTGAGAGAAGAAACTAAACCTATTATGTTAATTCATTTGAAGCAAATTAAATGAGTAGGCTTAGTTGCATAAAGAAAGCCGCAAAGCAATTGTGCTCCTTCCATATCCAAAGGCATCTCATGTATGAGTCTTCATGATACCTTTAATATAAAAGTATTTCTTCTACGTTGACATTGACAAATTCTCAATAATAATTAATTATGAATTTATGGTTCGTCGATCAGACAAAAAGCATTGCGGCATTTCTTTTTCAAGGACAGAAGGAAGATGATGAGGAGGATTCCAAGACATGACTTATTCTACCTAATAACTTATTTAACGTATTCTCAAATTCCTTGATGTTTCTTGCGGTTAACGCAAAAGAATCTCCATGAAATTTCTTTCTGTTCTTTCAAAGAACTGAAACCCAAGTCTGGGCCAAAACTTGGCAAGTGGAATCTTTGTCTCACGGCCCAAACCGATGGCCGTGACGGGCACTCGGTACCTTACTCAATTGAGTATCAACATAATGTATCTTTCTTATTACATCATCATAGGTAAGTGGGCCAGAAGGGGTGTCATGAGATAACCAGAGTAAACATGAGGGAATACCCGATACAGAACGACCCAACCTGATATAGAAACTCATACCTGTGACATACGGGCGTATAAGGCCAATGTGACCCATTATATACTTAAAATATAGGCCAACAAGGCCATACAAGTATATGTATATATGATATTTGTCTACAAGCCTTTAAGAGTACATACTTATCATAAAGGTCGGGACAGGGCCCCGCCATACCAAACAATACTCATCTAAATCATATTGACCAAACAAGCAACTCCGGATCAAATGGAGTGCACCAACATCTTCCGTTGAGCTGATAGCCTACTAGGAAGATTCTCGACCTGTCTATCGGGACCTGCGGGCATGAAACGCAGTGTTCCCAGGCAAAAGGGACGTCGGTACAAATAATGTGCCGAGTATGTAAGGAGTGAAAATAAGTAAATAATAGACATGAGAGAAACATGGAGTAAAAGATTTGACATGTAAGTCTGAATAACCCTGTAAATTATGAAATACTCATAGTATCATGCATATGCGTATGAATGTCATGTCGTGCATAGGTACATATGTTCATAACATCATCAAGCCTCTGAGGGCATCCCATCACATCTCTCGGCCACTGAGGGCAAAATCATCATCGTATACCAGTTGATCAGGTGGTGATGCGTATATAACACCGTAACCTTTTCTCATATCCCATATACATATATATATATACACACATATAAATACGCGTATATAATGTCATCTGGTCATGGGTCAATGTACATATATAAATGAATGCAATGCATGAGAAGTACATCAATAAAATATCTCGGATCGTCATAAGACCATTATGTCTCTGATTAATATCATGGAATAAACTTTATCAACGTACGTATTTTTTGAGACTCATGAACAGACGATAGAATAATAAGACATATGGGAATCAAGAACATAGGAACCTCTAGTATTTCTATGAATAGAATCATTTACGAAAGTTGTGCATTTGCTAGTTTCGTTTGTATCGTATGAATCATGCCAAAAAGAAAGAAGTGATAGCTTTAACATACCTGAGCCGATTCTCTTGACGATCCTTCCAACACCCGTCAAACGCGAAAAAATATGTAACGGCTGATCGAAGTAGGGAAAAATCCGTATGATGTTCTTGAGAAAGATTATACTCGGCTCCCTTAGAATTGCAAATCCCGTTGCTATTATGTAGTATAACTTCGTATGAAATTTTGTTGTAGCAAATCACGTTGCTATCTCTTAATCTTGTATGAATTTTGTGGCTTCCTGTTGTTTGTCTTGGACATACTTTTGTATAAGTTTGCTGAAGAAAATCATGTTGCCATCTAAGCCTTGTAAAGGATTCATATGAATTCCTTCTTTGACAAATCTCATACGTTATTTTGTAGTAGGCATCTCAATGTTGTAGTTTAGAGAAGCTTTTTATATTAGTGGGTGTGGGCCCCACTTTTGGGTATTATTTATCCAAAAATTCTCCTAACATTCCACCAATTTAGAAAGACTAATGAGTCATTTGGCTGAATAGCCCATGCTTCTACGTTTGGGATTCAAACTTATCCAGAATATCTTAATTAATTGCTAGTCTTCCTCCAAAAATTCACAATTAACCAAATTTCCAATTAATTAAGAATTATCTCAAATTACTTAAAATACTATTCACTTTTAACACCCTTTGTACCCCTTACTATTATGGTCATGTGGTACCTTGTATGTCACTAGTCCATAAATACTGAGTATTATAGCTCAGATCATATTTTATCCCAAAATGTCAAACTTTGACGAAATTCATTTTCTTCGATTCGCTTACCCTCTCACCTTCACGAATTTACTTATCACTTGTTTTGAAGTAGCATTTGCTTATAACCTTAAAATAATCTCATTCTCGAGCTTGCGTCGATTAACTTAAGACAAAACTTTAACGTCCGAAAATGCGGGATGTAACATCTCATTTCTGAGCTTATATCGATTTAACTATGGCATACTTTCACGTACGAAAATATGGGGTGTAACATCATTCCCCCTCTTGGAACATTCGTCCTCGAATGTTGACTGATGCACTTATCATTTTCATAACCTATGTCTTCCGAATACTTTAGCACTTTGCTTTTTATCTAGGCAACTATTCTGTGAATAAATTCAAAGGCCAAGGAATTCCCCCCTCTAGGCCTCTTTCTCACACCATGGCTTGTGGTCGGAATCCTTCCAATCTCATAACTGTTACTGCCTTCCATCATGCAGTCTGTACGACTCTGACCTTGTAATTGCGCCTATGCGGCTCTTCTCTCCTTTTTCCTCCAGCTTTTATCCAATCTCTAGGCCTCACTTTGTAATCATATACAGAGCTTGATAAGATGTTCCTATGTGCGTTTATAAGTACACTGAAGTTCTTCGCTCGGTACTTTGTTGAATTTACGAATATTTCTATATCTTATTTCATAGACCCGATTATCCATCCGTATAACTTTATTGCATCTAGGTAGGTCATACTATACCATAACTCTTACTTCGATTTATCGTTACTGAGGTATGCTACCAAACTCCAACTTACTCTCGTTGCTTATCATATATGTATAAGTCTAGGTCCATCAAAGCTTCCTCATTATTGTTCATCTTAAGAATGACGGTCTATTCTCATCTCTTACTTTGTAACTTTTATCCATCCATTGTTGATTCACCTCAATATTGATCTACAATCTACCACTGATAACTTGAAACCTCTTACGTAATACATTATCACTAGGACTTATGTCTCATTGGGGGATATCTGAAGTGACTTGCCTAATCCACCTAGGGGTGATACTATACTTCAATAACCGTATTTCATAGCATCCCAATGCGATTCACCTTACGTGGGTATTTTAGTCCCATACAATTCATGAATCCCTTCTCTTTTTTCGTTTTTTTTTCTTTAAATCATTGTTCAATTGAAGGCCCAAACGTCATCCTTTATCACAATCACACCCTTATTCTACTATCAGGATAGTGTTTCATTTCTTTTAAATTCTACTAGTCTTAGACTCCTTTGAGTTTTGTTCGGGCATGCTGAGCTTTATATAACTTAGAGAAACTATTAGCTTTCTTGTTTTCATGGGCTTAATCCTGAGGACTTATCCATTCTTGTCACCTTCTCACTCGCCCTTTCTTATCCTTACTCTTATCTTCCTAAAACCTTGTCGATTTTCCATACTTTAGCTTACGACCTACACATATCTATTTATACTACTCGCAACATTCCTTCAACCTGCTTGAACCATAGATTTTCTTGTGTTATTCTGGAACATCAACCGAGACATCACATCGTCTCTAATTCTGCTTTACTCTCTTAACTAGATCTATTGGTACCTAAACCATAGGCTGGAAGATATGCCACTGACGATGCCGCTATCATTCCTGGATACTGAATCCCCGCGCTTCTAGCCTCCTAACCGAAGTATGGACTGTTCACAACCTTCTGCATTTGAGTATCTCGTACGTTGTTAACCTTTTCCTTAAAATCTCGCATCACATCTTCTATCTCTTTCATGATCTCCCTTCCACATAGGTATAATTCACATCCACAACTTGAAGCTCTATGGTAATACTATGCATACACAATCCGGTGGGAGCTTCATACTGACTTCTTATGAGGCCGGTACTCTTCTAACTGGCTTTCTCATAGAGCCGTTATAGAATATGGTTGTTGTACTATCTTTCTTGTACCTCTGATTTAAGAGTGATTCTGCAATGTTCTCAACCACGATTTCTAGAATTTTCTGGGTCCAATTTTTAGACTCATGATTTACTTAGTTGATGTAACTCTTTAGTTTCCTCTTCCTTCTGGTCAGACTTTATGCAGGCTTAAGCTATCTTCCGTTATGCGGCTCCTGGTATTAGTTATTACTTTAGCCTTTGTAACGACCCGATCGGTTGTTCCGTAAGATTTACCTCATTTCCCCTATTTCTGCATTTGTTAAGTATCGATATCTTTTTTTTTATGTGTTGGATCAGTTGGTTTGGGTCCGGAGTTGTTATGGTGAGAATTTAGGCACTTAGCCTTTTAAAGTAGCCTAATAGTTGAGAAAGTCAACTGAGAGTTGACTTATTGGTAAACGACCTCGGAATACAAATTTTATGGCTCGGATAGCTTCGTTAGGTGATTTGGGACTTAGGAGTGTGTTCGGATATTTTTGTGATGTCCGATGTAGAATTAGGCTTGAATTGGCGGAAGTTAGTTTTTGGCAATTTCCGGACGGTAGTGGAAAATAGGCTATCGAGGTGGGAATGGAATTCCAGAAGTTGGAACAGTTTCGTAATGTCATTTTGGATATGTCTGTAAAATTTCAGGTTAATCGGAGGTGTTTTGGTTGGTTTTGGCGTAGTTGGCGAATTTAGAAGTTTCAAAATTTTTAGGCTTGAATTTGATGTAAAAGTGGTGTTTTCGTGTTGTTTTTGGTGTTTCGAGGGCTCGACTAAGTTTGAATGATGTTATGGGATATGTTGGTATGTTTGGTTGAGGTCCTGAGGGCCTCGGGTGTGTTTCGGATGGTTGACGGGGAGTTGGAGTGATTTTTGAAAAATCTATTGTGCTGGTTTGCTAGTGTTTTTGCACCTGCGGAAGGGGAGTCAGGTGCGAGTACGCAGGATTGGAAGGGGAGGTCGCAGGTGAGAGTTTTGCCTGTATAGGAGAGCTCCGCAGGTGCGAGGATTTTTGTCGCACCTGCGATGTCGTAGGTGCGGAATGTTTGTCGCAAGCGCGAGAATGGGCCAGTTAACTGAGTTTCGCAGATGCGCACCCTAGGACTGCAGGTGCGGCCAATTGTCCGCATGTGCGGAAATGACTTTGCAGAATAGTATAAAAAGGACCCCCTCCGCCAAATGTATTAGTTTTCATCAATTTGCATGCGGAAGGAGTCCATTGAAGGTGGTTTTGAGAGAGAATTTCAAAGTTCTTCAGCAAAGGTAAGTTCTTTGGTTGTTAATCCCGTTCCTATGCTATTTTTGTTAAGATTAGGCTTGAAAATTTAAGGATTTGGGTAGGAGTAAGTTGGAAAAATGGGAGGAAAGAATTTGGGATTTCTTTTGAGGTTTTGGAATGGCAATTGTGGTCCGATTTTGCTGTTCTTGGTATGTATAGAATCGTGAGAGGATGAAGTTTCTAATAATGTAAAAATTATTGAATTCCAAGATGTGAGCCCAGGGCTCGGGTTTGGCCGAATTTCGAGATTTTTAAATAAATTGATAATTTTCAATTGGGTTGTGTTCATTGAGTATATATTAATGATGTTGAACTAGTTTTGGCTAGATTCAGAGCAATCGGGAGCCAATTTCAGGGGCAAAGGCATAGCGGACTAGTGTCGCGGCCCGGTAGAGGTAAGTAATGGTCTTAAATCTTGTCCTGGGGGTATGGAACACCAGACTGTATTATTTTCTCACTGAATTTGGAATGGCGCACATGTCGGATGACGAATATGTGGCACGTACTGATTTTTGGATTGGACTAGGTCCTCTCCGCGGCAACTAATGAGTTTCATATTTACTCAAAATCTTATGTTAAATTATGTTCTAAAGATTTGTGAAATACTTGGGCTGTAAGCCGTGTTTGGGGCCTCGTGCCGATCTGTTTAGACCCATTTGAGGGCGTTTTACTGTTGTTTTCCACACTACATGTTTATGATTTTACTCAGCATCATCGTGCGTACTGTTTTATTTGAAATTCGGCCTGATTTACACTACATGAGCATTAAAATGATGTCTTCAGGTTGAGTACCCCGTTCTATTACTTCGCCCGAGGGGCTTTTCGAGTGGTTCCACCGAGTGTGGCCGAGGGCCAAGAGTGGTGGTGAGGTGCTGGGTGATATTAGCGCTTGGGCTGAAGGAGCCCCTCCGGAGTCTGTACACACCCCCAGTGAGCGCACCGAGTGCGAGTGATTGAGTGATTGGGAGGCATGAGTGGCTGTGAGGTGCTGAGTGATTCTGAGGTGCTGAGGGATTGTGAGGCATGCCCGAGGGGGTGATTATGAAACATGTTTCTGCCCGAGGGGCTACTTATGATTTTACTACATTCATTTGCATACCGAATCCTTGTTTTAAAGTTGTTAAAAATGTGCGTTGTTTTAAGGACTTTTGTGAAGTTGATTTCTAAGGCAAGGCGATTTCGTATATCTATGTATACTATTGGAAAGTAAGGCTGTGTATATTTTGACTTGATGATATTGACTTTTATGTGATTCCTCGCTACTTAGACTTGATTTATTTTCATTACTACTGAGTCGGCGTACTCACATTACTCCCTGCACCTCTGTGTGCAGATTCAGGAGCAGATATCGAGCGTTAGCTTTTATAAATATATATCGCAGCGGAGCCGGATCGTGGGGATATAGAGGTCGCTGTTCAGCGTTCGCAGCATCTCTGCTTTCCCTTCCTGTTGTATTTAGCTTTGATTCGGAGTTTTGTATCATAACACTTTATTTTGGCTTATTTCACTAGATGCTCATGACATGTTGGCTCCGGGTTTTGGGGATGGCAGTACTATATATAAAATTTGCCTATTATATTAAGAACCTTCTGTATATTGTTATGAATTGCTTGAAACTTAAATGGGATTTTCAAAAGGAAATGTGAACACGCGGTAGTCGGCTAGCCTAGTTCCACGATAGGCGCCATCACGGCCGATTAGGATTTGGGGTTGTGACAGTTTGGTATCAGAGCCCTAGGTTACATAGGACTCAACGGTCATGAGCAGGTTTAGTAGAGTCTTGCAGATCGGTGCGGAGACGTCTGTACTTATCTTCGAGAGGCTGTCGTACTTTTAGGAAACATTCTATCTTTCTTGAACTCTTTCGTGATGGTCTATTGATTCTTGAAATATGAACTTACGTTGTTCATTCACTCACAGATGGTGAGGACACGCCATATCGATTAGAGTGACCAGTCACCGGCTAGACCAGCGAGAGGTCGAGGCAGTGGTAGAGGTAGGGGGCCAGCCCGCGCAGCAGCCCGGGTAGTACCTCAGGATCCCCCTATTGATCATGATCAGGTTCCCGCCGATGGTGTCCCAGCGGGACAGGCTCAGGCACCAGCAGTGCCTATGGTTATTCTGGGTCTTCAGAAGGCCCTGTCTCAGATATTGTCAGTATGCACCGGTTTGGCTCAGGCCGTTGCCATGTCTTCTTCTGCCACCACAGCTCAAGCCGGGGGAGGCAATCAGACTCCAGCTGCCCGGGCACCTGAGCAGGCTGCACAGGGTATTCAGGCACCGGGAGCAGCCCCAGCTCAACCAGCTACTCCGGTTCAGGATTATGTGGTCCCTGCTATGCCTGAGGACGAGCAGCGCAGGTTGGAGAGGTTCAGCAGACTTCAGCCTCTGACTTTCAGTGGTACAGAGGGCGAGGATTCCCCAAGGATTTTTAGATAGGTGCCAGAGGATACTGCGCACCGCGAGTATTCTGGAGACCAGTGGGGTCTCGTTTGTCACCTTTCAGTTTGCGAGTGCTGCCTTTACTTGGTGGGAGTCTTTCGAGAGGCGTAGACCGATTGGTTCAGCACCTCTTACCTGGCAGCAGTTCTCCACGATCTTTTTGGAGAAGTATGTTCCTCAGTCCCATAGAGAGGAGCAGCGTAGGCAGTTTGAGCAGCTACGCCAGGGAGAGTTATCGGTCACTCGGTACGAGATGAGATTTTCCGAGTTGGCTAGGCATGCTTCTGAGATTATCCCTACTTATAGATGGTCTTTCTTATCAGCTTCGGTTGTTTATGACTCGAGAGAGATTATCAGGTGCTTCATTCGAGCAGGTTGTTGACATAGCTCGAGATATTGAGTCTGTTCACCGCCAGGAGCGGGAGGAGAAGGAGGCCAAGAGGTCTCGTGGTTCGGGCAGTTCTAGTGGTGCTCCCTTCAGGGGACAGTTTCAGCAGGGTAGGGGCCGTCCATTCAGGCCTCCTCAGTCAGGCCGCCCAGCTTAGAGTGGTGCATCTTCGGGGCAGGGTCCCCGTGGTTCTCAGTCAAGCCGTACTTCATTTGGTGCCCTCCCAGCTCAGAGTGCAGCTCGAGCACCTCCAGTTCAGAGTTCATCTATTCAGGAGTCTTCTAGTGGTCGTGCAGGTGCTAGGGGTTTCTATCAGTCCCCGCCTCCAGCTCCAGGTAGTTGTTTTGAGTGCGGAGAGTTAGGGCATGGGTGGAGGCAGTGTCCCCGCTGTTTCGGTGGATCTTCTCAGTAGAAGGGCCAGCCCTCGACTTCAGCTCCAGTCACTTCACCACCCGCCCAGACAGCCAGGGGTGGTGGTTAGTCAGCCAGAGACCGCCCTAGAGGGGGAGGTCGAACAGGGGGAGGTCAGGCTCGTATGTATGCATTTCCAGCCAGGCCGGATGCTATGGCCTCAGATGTCGTGATTGCAGGTATTGTTTCAGTCTGTTGCCATGATGCCTTGGCTTTATTTGACCCTGGTTCCACATATTCCTATGTTTCTTCATATTTTTCCGGTTTTCTGGATGTGCCCCGTGAGTCTCTGGTCACCTCTGTTCATGTGTCGACTCCGGTGGGTGATACTATTGTTGTGGACCGCTGATCACGCTCAACTATGTCTAATAAAAGACTAAGCGGGCGTTGCAAATATAATCCGG